>MJUU01042098.1:10801-38181 GCA_002080025.1 Modiolus philippinarum | reverse complement strand
AAATCAAATGGTCCGTGCCTAAAGCATGATGTTGTCCAATGTTAGTCCAACACAGTTGTCCTTCGTTACGTCCAACATAAATTTAATTTTAGAGATATTCCCGTTAACTTTTACAATTTTTTGTAAGAAATATTAAGCACTTTGCAATATTTGTAGTAGTATATCAAGCTATGAATAACTCTATTCCTAAACTCAAATTAAAATAATAGCCTCTATTAATGTCTTCTGTTTGTCCAACATTGTCCTTTTTTCATCCAAAAATTACATGTACCTATGTTGGACATATCATGGACAAAAATGTCCCCGGTACTGACGTAACATTGGACAAATATGTTGGACGTAACATGCCTGTCTATGTTGGACAGACACAGGGTTTTATGCTATTTTCTTTTTATTACTTTAAACAGCCACTATTTTTTTGTGGCAGGTGAACTAGAGTGGCAATCTTGTCATGTATATTCTAGTTCTCAACAGAAAAATTGTTTCATCTTTTCAAAAATTGAAAAAAATCATTGCAATATTCGGACGTAACAGTAGGACAGATATTTCCTAAATAAATTTCAAATTAAATTGTTTCAAAGAAGATAGCCAGTTTGAGTTCATTTATGATCAATCATGGCTAATTACGACCTAAACTCTTCTTCAAACTGTCTTGCTATTCCACTGTGGTAGCTATGTCATCACCATGAAACTTACATTTCACATGAATTCAGGACAGACAAAGTTACGTCCAACATGGCCAATTTCAAACATGATTTTTATCCATTTAATGTTCTACTTTCTACTCATTTTAAAGCTAAAACCATTCTATAAGTATCATTTTAACTCTTTAAATTACCAACATTAGTGTTATCTTCAAAGAATTGACACTGGCAGAATTATAAGTTTGGTACTTTTTGGCTGTCCCGTTTTGAACATAAAAAAACACCTAATTTTACTATCTAAATTCCTATAACTTTTTAAGTATTTCACTGTACATTATCAAATTGTGTATGCTATCTCTCTATCATATACTGAATCCAATGGTAACATGATTTGGAGACATAGGACATTGCATGAGGTAAGGCATGAAAAAATTAGAATTTTTGTGGCACATGCAAAAGTGGCACCTTACCAAATACTTGGCCAGAAAGGAGAACGTGATTGTGGGCAAACGGATCCGGATTCATTATCACCCAAGACGGGAAATTTTATTGGACACATAATGTGGTAGGACACCCACCAAAGTGAATAATCGAATCGAATGGTATACAAAGGACATTTTGAGACATAGAAAGGTAAAAACAATAAAAGAAGATATAATAAAAATTATAATATAATTACGACCTTTTTCATGACCTTCAACATATAGTGAACATAAACATGATAAAATACCATTAACTTTTATCGATAAATGGACGTGTGCGAATGGACATGATGGACCCTGGACAAATGGGAAAGTGGGGGAACAGACTCGGATTCATTTTCACCCAAGACAGGAAATTTTATTGGCCCGCTTTAAGAACCAATTTTCTTTTTTCCCGAAATATACTATGCTAGGAAAATTTGTTGAGCACCATTTCCTATTGAACAGAGTGAGGGCTAGACTACTTTTTTCAACCAAGGTGCTAAAGTGGTCAGGCCCTTTGAAAATCAAATGGTTCGTAAATCATGAGCAACACTTGCAATTGAGAGTATTGAATCAAATGGTATAATTGTGCAACACTAGCAATTGAGAGTATTGAATCCAATGGTATAATTGTGCAACACTGTCGTCACTGGAGAGTATTTGAATCCAATGGTATAATTGTTATGCTGGAAATAATCACCAGAAAATTATAAGAATAATGCAAACAAAAACGTATTTAGACAATTGACAAATCATGCAAATAGCGAATAGACTTGAATCAGGCTTTTGAATTATTGAAGCCACAGGGGCTGGTAACAACTACAATATTGATATATATATATATAAATACTGGGTTCCATATAAGAAGGAGAAGCTTAAGGGGAATAACAGAAGTCCAAAATACATATTTTCTTTATATGTGTACGTATATATGGGACTCGGTCGACATAAAGGGTGGCAAGACCATTTTAGTGACACCGGGTTAGGCCATTTTTAACTTCGGGAAATCGAGATGGCCCCTTTATAAGACCGGGAATTAGGGATACAAATAACATTGGGACACAGGAGAGGTGTTTTTAGACACGGGAAATTGGGATTTGATGGTGAAATTTAAAGGGATTAGCAAAAGTTGGTTTCTTAAATACAATCTTTCGAGATCGGGACTTTTTCGCATAAAATGTCTGAATACAGGGTGGCGAGACCATTTTAGTGATGCCGGGTTAGGCCATTTTTAACTCCGGGAAATTGAGATGGCCCCTTTATAACACCGGGAATTAGGGATACAAATGACATCGGGACACAGGAGGGGTGTTCCCTATATACTGGGTCCCATATCAGAAGGAGGAGAACAACGAAAGTCAAAAATACATGTTTTCCTTATTCATATATATGGGACTCGGTCTATCAGATATGTATGTTTTAATTTAATACCGGCCCCTGAGATTGAAGCTATGAACGACGAAATATGTACATCGGGTCTCTGTGTTAAATTTTGAGGTCCACGACGGGGATATTTTGCAACGCTAACAAAGAAAATTATTATATAAGAGATAATTATACTGTTTGTATCTTGTTATGTATACTGGACAACAGGTGCGATCATCCAATTTTTGACTTTCAGGACTGTTTCTTTGAGGGATTTTGTTTATTTACTGAGCCCTTTTCTATAAAAACATTCTCCATTTTAGACAATGGGTAATGATATAGTGTTATACCGAATTTCTATTGGGCTGTTTTATATCAAGATTAGTATGCCATCATTCAAAAAAGTTAAATATGTATCCTTAAATGTATACGATATCCTTCAATGGATATTTGGATTTTCGAAAAGGCTTTTGCAAAATTAGTCAATCTTTTTGTAGTATTTCGTTTTACTTAATAATGTTTAATTTACTTTTATTATCCGGAGATATTGAATCTAATCCAAGTCCAGGAGGTACACCAAACGTTACTGAAAATATATTGTCTATTTTTCATAGTAATATAAGAAGTCTAAGAAATAAGATTGATTATATTACCAACATTGTAGCGGATTTTGATGTGGTTTTCTTCTCAGGAGAACGTTAACAATAGCAATATTTTGATAGAAGGGTTCGAACAGCCAGTAAGAAGGGACAGGGACTCAAATGGGGGAGGATTAATTCTTTACTATAGAAGTTGTGTTCATATAAAAAGAAGACCTGACTTAGAATATGAAAATATCGAAAGTATGTGGTTTGAGTTGAAAACCAAACTACAAACTATACTAATTAATATTAATTATCGATCTGAGAGACAGTCTCACATCTATTATTGGCAGTTTTTTTAACAGATGCTTAAGCAGGCCCATGACGAGAATAATAATATTATATGTTTAGGAGACATAAACAAAAACTTCATGGGAGACCTTCCTCAGTTTTTAAGGGATATTTTGGTGATTAATGGTCTAGTAAATATAATAAACAAACCCACCCGTTTTGACCCTCATACAGGTAATACGTCTTTGCTTGATCCAATACTGGTCACTGATTGACAGCAATACACTTCATGTAAACAGAGATATAAGTGATCACGATGGGACATATGTCAGTATAAACTGTGGTTATTCAAATAAAAAAACGTATGTTCGAAATGTTTGGGACTATAAGAGGGGGGGGATTACACTCATATGAAACAGTTGATCACTGAAACCGATTGGGAAACTATAATAGAATCTGAGAATAATGTAGATTCTGCGGGTCTAAATTTTACTAAAAAGTTTTTAGATATTGTTAAGTTGTGTATTCCGTCAAGGGAGGTAGTTATTCGCTATGTCGACAAAGCCTGGTTTGATTCAGATTTAAGACGAGCAGTTCGTATCCGTGATAGATTACGGAAAATTTTCCTCACGAAAAAAACTGTCATGTCAGAGAAAAACTTTAAAACTCAAAGAAATAAAGTGAACAACATGAAAAAAGAGGCAAAGCAACGTTTTTATGAAAATATTAATGAGAATTTGGACAACTTTAAAACGGTAAATAATAAAATGTATTGGAAAACAATACATATGTTATTAAAAAATGACAGTACAACTAATGATTTGCCGCCTCTTTGTGACCCGACAGATAATTTAAACTTAGTTTACAGTCCTCTTGACAAATCAAACGCACTCAACACATACTTTTCTTCAATCTCAAGTATAAATGATGCAGATGTTGAGTTGCCAGATTTTCAAGAGAGAACCACAGCAAGTTTAAATGAAATTCATGTTACTGAAGAGGAAGTGCTAGATATTATATGTACTCTGAATACAAACAAAGCCGTCGGTCCAGATATTATTAGTAATAAAATGTTAGTCTCAGTCAAAAAAGAAATATCTAAACCTCTGTGCATCTTATTCAATAGATCACTAAGAGAAAAAATATTTCCTATCGATTGGAAAATTTCGAATATTATACCTATATATAAATCTGGAGACAAGACTTTGCCTTCAAACTACAGGCCTATCTCGTTACTATCATGCGTTGGAAAACTTTTTGAAAAAATTATTTATAAACACGTATATAACCATTTATGTGATAATAAACTTTTATATAAGTATCAGTCAGGTTTTTTACCAGGGTACTCAACTAGTCATCAATTAATCGAACTGTACCACAGAATACTGCATCCCCTTGACGAAAAAAAACGTACTAGCGTTACATTTGCAGACATTAGTAAGGCTTTCGATACCGTCTGGATTAAGGCACTTTTACACAAACTTGAGAAATATGGGATCAAAGGTGACCTTCTTTGCTGGCTGAAAAGTTACCTCTCAAACCGACTACAAAGAGTTGTAGTGAAAGGTGCTTTGTCAGATGTTGGTAATGTAAATGCTGGTGTACCTCAAGGATCTGTTTTAGGCCCCTTACTGTTTCTAATTTTTATAAATGACATTACAGACGAATTGAAGGGGTTAGGTAGGCTTTTTGCAGATGATACTTCTATTGGTCATTCCGCAAATGATGATAATTCTTTGAGATATTTAGTAAACAGTGACCTAGACCATTTACGGAAATGGTCTAATAACTGGTTACTAAAGTTTAATCCTAGTAAAACTGACATAATGGTATTTGATGCCAGGGGTTTTGGAACAAATTTAGTTTTCAATTTTGGACAAACTGTTATTAATCCTGTCGCAGTGCATAAACACTTGGGGGTTGTTTTTAGTAACGATTGTAAATGGACGAAGCACATTGACAAATTAATAGAAACGGCTTCAAAACAATTAAATGTTTTAAGGAAACTAAAATACAAACTTGATAGGAAATACTTAGAAAAAATTTATCTTATTTTTATTAGGCCTATTTTAGAGTATGCTTCAGAAGTCTGGGATAATTGTGGAAGTTATTATTCAACCAGACTAGAAAAGGTCCAAATTGAAGCTGCCCGTATAATAACGGGTCTTCCTTCTTTTTCAAGCATTGATTCAATTTATCTGGAAACTGGGTGGGAAAAATTAAAAACCAGAAGAGAGGTACGGAAATTAACTCTTTTTTATAAAATTGTAAATGGTATAGCACCTGACTATTTACAAGAACTTCTTCCGTCCACGATAGCCGAAGGCAATCCGTATAACTTGAGAAACAGTCATGATTTTTCTCAAAATACTCTTAGATTAACGATGTATCAGCAGTCATTTTTTCCGGCCTCAATTAAGCTATGGAATTCTTTGGATTTAAACTTGCGTTCGTTACCTTCTTGTTCATTATTTAAATCGAGACTACAACAGATTTATTTTCTTATGAAAAAACCACCAACATATTATTATTTGGGAGACCGATGTTGTAGTGTATTGCATACGCGACTAAGAAACAACTGTAGTTCTTTAAATGGCGATCTATTCAGATCTAATTTAACAGATAACAGTTCATGTTCTTGTGGTTACTTAAACGAAAATTGCGAGCATTATATACTACATTGCGAAAAATTTACCCTAGTTCGAAATATTATGCTGCAAGATCTGAATCAATTTGAATTAGAGGGCCTTACAATTACTATTGACATTTTGTTATTTGGGAATGATCAACTCTCTATAGAAACTAATAAATCTATATTTTTATCGGTACAAAAATTTATCAAAAATACTGGCCGCTTCAGCACTTGAGATGGCTATACTATAATACCCTAATATTTCCAGAGATATGTCAACCTTGTCGGAAAAACTTGTGATCGCACCTGTTGACCCGTAAACTGTCATCATGTAAAAAGTCGATGAACAAATATTCTGAATAAATAATAAAATGTACTTACTGATATTTCAGATTTTAAAAATTCTGAGGGATATAGGTCACTATATAGAATTTATAAAACACTTATTCCAGCCAAGTCAATAACTGACCTATTGATAAATCATAGCCACATGTAACTTTCACCTAGGTGTGTTCGACTGGTCAAAAATTGTTTACAAGTATAACTCGATTGAATATATTAATCGACTTTTTACATACTACCTTTGTCTTCATTATTCAAAAATTTATTATGATTTAAATTTATTCGTTCTGACTATTTATATTTATTCATGTATAGGAGAAGACAACTCTAAGTTGTATAACTTGTGTCTCATCCTATTGTTATTCTTTTGAACAATAAAATAAGTTTAAAGTAATATCTAATTTTAGTAAATTTTGTTGAAACTAAGGAGTATCTCCTTCATGCAAAGCTCTGTCCTTAGCTGATTTTGGCTTTCTATTTAGATCATATTTGGTAATTTGTTCTCTATCAGTTTTTAAACAACTTTGACTTTATGGTCTTCCAAACGTTTCGATTTTATCTGCACTGAAGAGACATGAGTTGTCGAAATGCGCATATGCCGAATCAAAATTCACAGTAACTTCGGTATTTAGTTATTTGTAAAGAATATGTTCACCCGCAAGATGAAAACCTGACTTTTGAAATATATTTATGTAAAGATTTTTAAAAAGCTTTATCCCGACATATAAAACTTCTTCGAAAGTATATGATAATGTAAAATATTTTAGAAAAATGAATGATTTTAGTCGATTTTAAAGAATAAGTTTCAACTGCATAATGAAAACCCCACTTTTCAAATAATATTTATGTCAACATTCATAAAAAGCTTTATTGCGACATATAAACTTCATCGAAAGGATATGATAATGTAAATATCTTAGAAAATGAATAATTTTTGTCATTTTTAAAGAAGTTTCAACCAAATAATCAAAGCCTGACTTTTCAAACATATTTATGTCAAGATTCATAAAAAGCTACATCGCGACATTTAAAACTTCTTTGAAAGGATGTGATAATGCAAAGTATTTTATAAAATGAATAATTTTGGTCAATTGTAAAGAATTAGTTTAAACTACATATTGAAAACCTGACTTTTTGAAACTATTTATTCACAGATTCATGAAAAGCTATAAAGTGATTTATAAAACTTCCTTGAAACTATATGATAAAGTAAAATATTTTTTTAAAAATCAATTATTTTGGTCATTTGTAAACAATAAGTTCAACCGCATAATGAAAACCTGACTTTTCAATCATATTTATGTTAAGATTCATAAAAAGCTATATCGCGACATATAAAACTTCTTCGAAAGGATATGATAATGTAAAATATTTTAGAAAAATGAATATTTTTGGTCATTTGTAATCAATATGTTCAACTGCATGAAAAAAGCCTGACTTTCCATACATATTTCTGTGAAGATTTATATAAAGTTACATCGTGGTATATTAAACTTCTTCGAAAGGATATGATAATGTAAAATATTTCAGAAAAATGAATAATTTTGGTCAATTGTAAAGAAAAAGTTTCAACGGCATAATGAAAACCTCACCTTTCAAACGTATTTATGTTAACCTTCATAAAAAGCTATATTGCGACAAATAAAATTTCTTCGAAAGGATATGATAATGAAAAATATTTTAGAAAAATGAATAATTTTGGTCTTAAGAAGAGAATAAGTTTCAACCACATAATGGAAACCTCCCTTTTCAAACATTCTATGTTAAGAATCATGAAAAGCTTTATCGCAAGATATAAAACTTCTTCGAAAGGATATGATTTGTAATAAAAGTGTAGAAAAATGAATAATTTTGGTCAGTTCTCAAGAATAAGTTTCAACCGCATAATGAAAACCTGACTTTTCAAACATATTTATGTTAAGATTCATACAAAGGTATATCGCGACATATAAAACTCCTTCGAAACAACGGCAGATAATGTAAGATATTCAACAAATTGAATATTTTTGATCCTTTGTAAACAATATCTTCAACCGCACAAAAAAAGCCTGACTTTTCAAACATTTTTATGTGAAGATTGATAAAAAGTTACATCGTGTCATATTAAATTTCTTCGAAAGGATATGATAATGTAAATTACTTTAGAAAAATGGATACTTGTGGTAAATTGTGAAGAAAAAATTTCAACGGCATAATGAAAACTTCACCTTTCAAACGTTTTATGCTAACATTCATAAAAAGCTATGTCGCGACATATAAAACTTCTTCGAAAGGATTATGATAATGTAAAATATTTTAGAAAAATGAATAATTTTGGTCATTAGTAAAGAATAAGTTTCAACCGCATAATGAAACCCCACTTTTCAAATACATCTATAGGAAAAAGAAGGGAAACGGGGAATGTGCCAAAGAGACAACGACCCAAAGGGGAGTATTAACAACTCAAAGCCACCATAAGATCTTCAATCTTCAATCCAACGGCAGGTCGGAGCTTGCCCCTAAATAAAAAGTAATCAAGTTCAGCGAAATAAACATCATCCTAAACTCCCATAAACATAAATCTATGTTCAGAATCATAAAAAGCTTTATGGTAGCGAAGATATAAAATTTTTTAGAAAGGATATGATAATGCAATATATTTTAGAAAAATGAATAATTTCGGTCAATTGTAAAGAATGAGTTTAAAGCACATAAAGAAAAACTGACTTTTACATCCATGGTTGAAGTTGATCGAAGAATGTTTACAGGGGTGATTGCACTATTGCCGGATTTTCTCAATCAAAATATAGGTTTTTGTCGTAAAGTTCGAAAATATTAAAATATTGTAATTCAGCCATGGAAGAACACACTTTGGTAATTTCAAAAAGGTCTTAATACTTCGTCGATCATTTTTTTTTTAAAGATAGTACTTGTTATTTCTGTGCTTTGAGGCTGTTTTAACGTCATTGTTTCCCGTGTTCTCGTTTTTGCCGTGTCTTTGGTCTTCGATTTTTGTGGATTCCACTCCTTTGTTCCTTCGTAATTCTACTGCCTTTGTTTAATATCATTACACTCAACATAAACATAATTGGCGACATGAAATTGTGTGAATATATTTTCGGGATAAAAGAAAGCAAAACTTATTATGAATAACTTTTTCAACTGTATTATTTGAGATTTGAATTCCTGCTCATTGCTTAAGACAACACTGAAAAATGTACACTGCTTTTGTTCACACCAATTTTAAAATTTAAGGGCAAGGGCATATTCAACAGTTTCATGTTATATTGTCATTTTCACAACCTTTAGATATGTTGTAAAACAAGTACCGAGGATTCCAAAAATGACAAGAAAAATGTTGGTCACCGATCTTATTACCACGGAAATTATGGTTATCTGATTGATCATTTCTGAGTCTATCCAAGAAAAATCAAGTTCTAGCTTGAAAAAAATACGAATAAAGGATTTTCAATGCAATCCCTTCCAAAGCAACTGAAAAACAAAGTCAATATTTTAAAAATTTACAGAAAAATAAATTTGACATGATAAAGTATGTTCTAGTTCTCTAATCACTGCATATGAAGCACTATTAACGATAAATTGGCAAAAAATGTTCCATTATAAATTCAAATTTACAATATTTTAAAAACTTCTCATGTTGTCGATTTTATGAAATTTTGATAGTGTGTACTTCTAATAATACGCTACTCAGACATTTCAAAAACAGTCGAGGTCACCGAGTCTGTTTCCGAGATAATCATTAAAATACGCAACTTTTAATAAATCTTTGGCTACCAATAAAAAGTCAAGTCAAGTTTTATTTAAAGTCGGTAAAAATACAACATATAACATAAGCTCTAAAGAGCTTTTAAAACCGACAGCTCCCCAAACTAGAAGGTACAAATTAACTTTCTTCGAAAACAATGGGAATTACTTTTTGACGTTACATTTATTCAACGTCATATTCCCGGAAAACATAGCCTTCTTTTGCGTTTGTGTTATCTCCCCTGAAAATATTGGATTTGCCCTTAAAACGGAGTTTCTTACATTTTAATTTTTAAAGAAATTAATTCTGGTTCAAAAATGGTCATTTCATAGATTTTTGCAAGAAACACTTGAACTACCTCATATTTCAGAATTTTATAAAAGAATAGGTTTAATTGCTTTATCAAAAATATGTATACGAGTTTTAAAAAATGGCCCAACTCCAGGCAAATATTTCTTTAATTCATAAAATGCATTTCACACTTAAGTATTTTTGTATTCTTGTATTAAGTATGAAGTATTTTTGTATTCTTGTATTAAGTATGAAGTATTTTTGTATTAAGTTCATTTTTGGAAACATCATAGCTTAATATTAACTAAATGAAAAATTAATTTAAGGTAAATTTTCCTTCCTGGCTTGTTGAAAGTAATCATTTTCCTTTTTGTATTTTTTAAATGCTGTTTGTAAATTCTTTTTGAAGCTCAACTGGCCAAATGTTCTGGAGAGCTATGTTTATCACCACGATTTGGAGTCGGTGGCCTATCATCCTCTGGCTGTCAATCTGTCGCCAATTAGCGTCTCAATTTTTTTACCATTTCTCCAAAAAGGCGGATCAAACCAGAATTTTCAGAAATTGTACGTAGAGGCTCTTCAAGAAAAAATGCTCATTAAGTTTTGATTTGAGGAATATTATGGCTGCAAACGCCGAACTTGTTTTAACATTAGATTCTACGGGAAATATCTTAATCATCTCTTTCGAACATACTTAAGTTGATTCAAACAAACTTAGCAATTATAATGTATAGGCGTTCTTTACCCAGTGTTCTCATTTAGCGAATTACTAGTGTATGCTCTAAACCACCGAAGAAAATTAAACCAATCTTTACAGTCATGCTCAGAAATAATTACTTGTTTCATACTGATCAGATAGAAATTATTGTGGACAGCGTAGAGAAAAGTAAAGCACAGGACCCACTCAGAAAAATATACCACTTAAAAAAAAACGATGCACGGATTATATCAAAAGTAATATTTTACTTTCTAACCATAACACGTAGACAAAATGTATTTTTTGCACGTAAGATTTAACATTATACCCCAAATGTTTCTTACGATTTCTAACGATTTCTGAATCATCTCCGGTCATGGTCAAGGTCATTATACGGAATTTCTGTTTGCATGCGTAAAAAGTGAGTATGTCTACTTTTTCTTTTTACCAAACTATTACAGTTTGAACCGTCTGACTTCAAACCTCTGTTGCTATGTTGACCATGAATTTTTCAGGCCTATTTTCCGTTTTTAACTACCGTTCTCGGAAGTGTTAAACGCGTGTTACGTAATATTAACGTTGCAACTTCTCATGTGACTTGGTGTCACGTGCTTTATCATTTGATGAGAATGTTTGCTTAGATTAATCAAACGTGTATATTTTGTTCTTCTTTTCTCATAACAATGAATTGCGAGAGCAAAAATCATGAGAGACGGTCTGAGAGCGTTAAGTCATTGTCTGCGTTGATTTTGGACTGAACGGGGCATCAGTATGAGACATTGTTTCCCACTTTTTAAGATGGAAAATTGTTAACCTGATGAAGTGTCCCAATTATTGGCATCAAACAATTTAAATCATCCATTTGCTAACAACGAAGTCGATCATCAGGAGAAAAACTACTATTCCGAATTATCATCGTATCCGTTTTGGACTTAATTTAAAATGGAACAAAATGCGTTTTGGCGTTGAATACAATAATGCACTAAAATAAAAACTTTTAAGTGCGAAGCAAAATTAACTGTTTATCTTTTCTTTTGTTGAGTAGTTTATGTGTTACCATCATCTCTTTAACTGAAGCATGTACAAAACTTTGTAGAATGATACACTAGATCTATACGGAAAGTCATTAAAAAATGCTTCTTTTTGTTCTAATCAAGCAAAGGATATTGCCCGAGAACTGGAAAATTTAATATTGGAACCCAAAAAAAAATTTTGATAATCTTTAAAGCAAATAAAAAATATAGAACAAAACTTTTAAGGAATTATTTATTCAAGTTCATGAACAAATAATTCTAATCTGACAATGGACACTGCCATCGACACTGAGATTAGTAGTTGAAGACTTAACCCGATGATAAAGTAAGTGAGAACCGAACCGTCAATCAAAAGAGCGAACAATCCATGGACAATTGCAAAATCAGACACACTAAGAAACAAGGACACCACTTGAGTACGGGACAAAAAAAAAGAAAAATGAAGACACACATACAGATGAACAACACGGACCCAATAAAAAACCATGGTTGAGATCAGGTGTACCNAGAATGTTTGCTTAGATTAATCAAACGTGTATATTTTGTTCTTCTTTTCTCATAACAATGAATTGCGAGAGCAAAAATCATGAGAGACGGTCTGAGAGCGTTAAGTCATTGTCTGCGTTGATTTTTGACTGAACGGGGCATCAGTATGAGACATTGTTTCTCACTTTTTAAGATGGAAAATTGTTAACCTGATGAAGTGTCCCAATTATTGGCATCAAACAATTTTAATCATCCATTTGCTAACAACGAACTCGATCATCGGGAGAAAAACTACTATTCTGGATTATCATCGTATCCGTTTTGTACTTAATTTAAAATGGAACAAAATGCGTTTTGGCGTTGAATACAATAATGCACTAAAATAAAAACTTTTAATTGCGAAACAAAATTAACTGTTTATCTTTTCTTTTGTTGAGTAGTTTTTGTGTTACCAATATTTCTTTAACTGAAGCATGTACAAAACTTTGTAGAATGATACACTAGATCTATACGGAAAGTCATTAAAAATGCTTCTTTTTGTTCTAATCAAGCAAAGGATATTGCCCGAGAACTGGAAAATTTAATATTGGAACCCAAAAAACATTTTGATCATCTTTAAAGCAAATAAAGAATATAGAAAAAAAAAAGGAAAATGAAGACACACATACAGATGAACAACACGGACCCAATAAAAAACCATGGTTGAGGTCAGGTGTACTGGTAGAGTAAGCATCTCCTGCTTCTTATAAGACACCCGCCGTGTTAAACATGTCAACTCCGGTAGTAAATTCGAATCCGGTAGAGGAAAAAAAATAAATTTATGTAATTTTATTGTCTCTGTAACTATGAAATAAATTTTTTAATGAGTCAAAGCCTTTCAAAGCGGACGTTTAGTGAGTACATAGGTTTCAGTTTGACCGTCCTCCTCTTTTTCTCTCCGAAGTAATTGTATTTACTTCGTGTAACCAATAATTTGCAGTTTGCAACTAAATTATATATATGGGCCTCTTATTTTGATTGAAACTTTTTTTGTCTTTTGTGTGTGTGTTTGTGTGTGTGTGTTTGTGTATTTGGGATGAGGGTTCACTGGAAGTAAACCTTCACCAGTTTCTATAAAACTATCTTCAGTTTAATTATTTTTATAGTGTACTATCTAAGGTAAATAGGACTCAAACATACTCCTGTAGGGGTATTGATAATCCCTCGATGGACATTAAGGCTATTCTAATATGCATCAAAGTGAATATGGATTGTATTTCAATGAAATCATTTATATAAAAACAAACAAAGCAAACTCTTTAAAGATGTTAGAATGAGTGTGATGTATTTCATGCTATCTCTTTTTTATTTGCCAAGACCTCCAAAGAAAAGTTTTAAATGATAAAATTTCTGTCTTTTTGGGCAACAAAAATATTTTAAAAGATGATTTTGTTGAAATTTATAATTTCATTGATAACAGATTTTATTTACTGATTTATTTTTATTTTAAATAAGATTTTCATACTGCCTCTCTTTAATTTCAAACTTATCCCGCATAAAAGTATAACAAAGGTTTGAAGATGCCATCTAAAGTGTCTATGGAAAAACAGATTTTTTGTGTGCAAATTTTATAACTATTTGGAAGCCGGGTCAAAACGCTGGGTGCAATTCTTATTCATGCCAAAATAGAATTTAATTTATTGGCGGATCCAGAAGGATGGATCCATGGGTTGGAACCCCCCTTTTTCCAGAACATTTTCAATTTTTCTGCAGAATTTACATTAACATTGATAAAAATGGTAAAAAAACGACTGGAATCCTCTTTTTCTGGAACCCCAACAGAACCCCCCTTTTTCGAAGGTTTAATACGCCGATGAAAAGAACAGGCCACTGTATGAAGATTGTTACAGATCCATTGAGGATAATATTCAATGTAGTGTAATGGGAAAAAAAGTAGTTTAAATGAAGTATAGATTCAAAATGAAAGGTGTGACACTCAGTACAAATTTCATAGAAAATTCAGGAGATCTAGTTTTCAAGAGTTTGCAAAAAACGAAGGCGTCACTCTTAAGATATTAGAATTTTTGTTATGAAAAGAACCACAGCAGTTCTTTATCATTATAAAATTTACACTTTAAATGAACTTATATTTTGATATAAATAATGAAAGGAAACATACAAATTCTAATTGAGAAAACAACTGACATCATAAATCGGAATAAATCTTTCAAGATTTCAGTGAAAGAAAGTTGAGGGTTTATCTCTGTATATTTAGATTAGACTATGTAGACACAAATCATACAGTTTCTTACCAATGGTTATTTCATGAAGCTTCTAAAAACCGTCAAACCCCGTCAGGGGAAGGACAACGTTTTGTCATTTGTTTTCAGCGGATTACAAATATCAAAATACCGACGTTACTGTGAATTTATTCTCTGCATATGTCATATACAAACTAGTGTTTAAAAACAAATAGTACTGATGTCAGTGATTATCCCTCCAAATGAGGAAAAAAATGAAAATTGTTAATTCATCAATCTATTATACCTTAAGCGCAGGAGAGTCTAACTATCATGTGCATGCATCCTATCATAGCGTGAAAGAGGAAGAAACAAAGTCTCCCTAACTCGATTCATTGAAAACAATCGTTATAAATTGGCTCCACAAAAATAATATTATGCAGACTGTCTGATTGGACATAGCCATCTCAATGACTGTCTTATTAATCAAACTCAAGGCTTCAAAAACTTCCGCCTCAAACGATCATTAAAAAGTTCTCAAATAGGTATCAGTCCCTTGTGGAAACAATTGACGTTTCGATGCGAACTCTGATTCAGGTTTTTTTTTACTTAGTACTGGGAAGATGATTTCTTTTAAATATCTACGACCTTTAAATAGCAATTGCTGTTGAGTTGCTACCGAACACTACCGCAATGGAAAGGGAGGTTTTGGCATGCTATAAATGTGAACTGTATGGCACGATAAAATTTAGAAAATGCCCACCAGTTTATTAACGTGATGAAATTTTGAAAGAGAAGTGACATTGTGCTAACAAACTTATCATTGCGAGTGCACTCCAATCGAACTAATTTTGGGAAATTTTAAAGTATATATATTTAAATGGTAAATCGGTTTTTGAACAGAACGAAATGAAAATACTTATTGAAGAAAAAGTTTCAACCAGATTGATCCTAGTAAGTGGTTAAAAGCATATGAGGATGTAAAAAACGTGATGAACAAAAATTTTGGAAAGAGGATAATATTGTGGAAAACTACCTACAATACTGTAAACTGGAAATTTTCGCGGCAGTTTTATTTTCGCGATTTTGGCGTTTGCAGTGAAAGCGCGAAAATTAAACGGCGCGAATATACTTTCCTACTATTGAAGTCAATGGCCAACAAATGGCAGCGCGAATTCAAAACTGCGCGAACTAAAATCCTGTCAACTATCCGCGAAATACAGACGGCGCGAAAATTAATTTAGACTCTTCCCGCGTTGACACTGAGTTGACTTAAATATAATCTAGTGACGGTGACAAACTTGAAGACCATGATTGGCAAGAAACAGATGATACAAGTTCATTTATTTGTAACAAAATACCGAGGTTACTGTGAATTTAGGTTCTGCATGTGCGCATTTCGACAACTTATGTCTTATCAGTGCAGATCAAATCAAAACATTTGGCTATCCCTAAACCGAAATATGTGTAGAGCAGATAGAGAACAAAATGCCAATAGGATCTAAATAGGAAAGCCAAAATTTTAGGAAAGAGCTATGCAAGAGGAAATGCTCCTTAGGTTTTATCAAAATTTCATAAATTTAGACATTGCAAATTTTCAATTAAAAGCAGTTTTCGGGCCAGCACCGAAGTACTGGCTATTGGGTTTGTGAATACCCTCTGGAACTAACAGTCCACCAGCAGTGGCATCATTGCATGACGCAACACCAATGTCAAGTGGCTTAAAAAATTAATATCATATTAATTGTTATTGTTAAAATTTAAGTCAATTCATACTGTTAGTTACAGTTTTTTCCCAACCCTATCC
The DNA here is from genome assembly GCA_002080025.1 of Modiolus philippinarum. NCBI lineage: Eukaryota > Metazoa > Mollusca > Bivalvia > Mytilida > Modiolidae > Modiolus > Modiolus philippinarum. The sequence goes on along the minus strand of MJUU01042098.1, from coordinate 21,583 downwards.
TTTTACCATCATGTTTTTTTTCTTTGCATTAAATTTACTTCATCCATATTTCAAAGGTTACATGTATGTACAAAAATTGGATAGCCTGCAAATGTAATACTGTGGATAAGAGAAACAATTTTCCATCAAAATTGTCTAATTGTCCAACACCATTGTCTCTTTTCCACTCATCTAATTAAGGTAACATTATCAAATAGAATTTCATGCCTGGCAGTTATATTCAAAATTGTCACATGACAACCTTGATATAAACATCAAGCACATGACATTTGTTTTTATTGACACAGCAAGTGTCAATCTATAATAGCTTATTCCCTGGAGAGAAGAGCCCTTTTCAATGAAATTTATATTATATTCAAAAAGAAACTTTTTTAATTAATTAAGAAAAAATCAAAACTTCTTACTAGAGTTCGTATGCCTAAAAAGTAATTAGCGGAAAAAGAAATACATTGAATTATTTATTTATATAGTCTTGGTAACCTATATAAATCAAACGGACTATAAAACAACATATGGTGAGGAGACATTCGAGAACTTTTAATTGAGGATAGTGAGGATATATTGTATTAAAAAGACAACTTTTTACAAGGGCCAAAAATTGCTTTGTTTTTTAGGACTCAAAATTTGCATATTGGTAGGACGGTCAAATATACACATTCAGATAAAAATTATTAACCTGGTTGGCCCTTTCCTATCGGTACATAAGAGGGATCACATTTCAAACTGTGTTATGCATTGTTTCATGAGTATGGATATTCACGTAATTATATGAACATGGAGCTACTCTACAAATGAAGTGCCTGTGTAGGTACGGTTTTTTTTTAAAGAAATTTGATAAAGTTAATTGTCCTTTTCAAATTATTTGCTTACCTTGGACCTCAGAACTTTTTGGGTCAATTAAGTAAATGCTGGAATTTTGGAAAGTTTTACAAAGTTTTGAGATTATAAGTATAAGTTGAGTTCCTTTGTTTTTTTTTTAATCTGATATATAGATAATATATTTTAAAATATTACTTTAACTGTTATGTGTAAAAAAAAACTGAAAACTGGTCGTCGTTGTCTATTTTATTTCCACTCTGTTGAACTAACCCATCAATGAGTTTAAGACATAAAACCTGAAATCTAATTCAGTCAAAATTCATTTAAAAACATTCAGTTTTAAAAATTAAGCCAGTGTTAGTTGAACAATATCAGAACCTCGGTCTAAGAACACTGTAAATCTTTTGGAATGTGTAGAATTTGTCTCCTCTCAACATAGAATCGATTACCATAGTTGATTTTTTGTAAATTAAACTACAGCTTCAAATTTTGAGCAAAACGATATTTTGACTGGAGTTGTTGATTTTACTTATTATATACTACTCAACAAAAGAAACGATACACAGCTAATTTGTTTGAATATTTTTTTGTACTTTGCAATTTAAGGTTTTTATATTAGTGTTTTTGTGTATTCAACGCAAAATGCATTTGTTTATTGCATTTTCAAATCAATTTCGAAACGATGAAAATCAGAAATGGTAGTTTTTCGCACGACCATCGAGTTCGCCATTAACTGATGGATATTTCAAATTGATTGATATCAATTATTTTGAAACTTCATCAGGTAACAATTCGCCATTTTAAAAAAATTGAAAGCATTTCGATTCCCCGATCACTCAACATTCAACGTGAAAAATGACCAAGGAGGTGAGGCCGTCGATGTTGATTTCTGTCCTCAGAATTAATTGTAATGTGAAAACCAGCGCAAAATAAAGACTAATAATTTATTTGAAGAAAATGTACTCATCGAAAGATAAAACGTGGCAGCAGCAGATCTCACAGCAAGCGTTTCACACTAATGAGAACGTTATCTGAAAGAGAAAGTATGTCCGAAAAAATCATATTCGTCATAGCAACAGATTTTTAAGTAATCTAGTTCGAAAATGTGACGATTTGGTAAAACGAAAATGAGGACATACTCACGTCTACAAACAGAAATGATCGGTAATGGCCTTGACCGGAAATGGTTCAGGAATTGTGCGAGACATTTTTGGGGCAAAATTGTACAACTTTCGTTAAAAAAATACATTATGTCCATGAGTTGTGGATTCTGCCAGAAAGTAAATTTTTTTTGGATAAAATTGTGTATCGTTTCTTTTGTTGGGCAGTATATGATAATGGTGTGATTAACATTGACTAAAAAAAGAAGAAAGAGTGCACTACTCTTAGTGGCAACTGTTTGCTAAAGTCAATGTAAAACACATATAAATATTTTTATTATATTGACTGTAAACTATTCAAGTTGAATGGTTGCATCGCCAAAAAAGCACTGCTTCGCAGTCTGAAAAGTCATTATAAATACTGTCAATGTCAAATCACTGTTACAGTAGCAGACTACACTTGTTTCTTCACTCTACTCCAACTTAGTTACATCAATCGCACAGGTGATCAAGCGAATAAGTGCAACCGACTTGTGGATCAGACGAATTATCTGCCTCCCGGAAATCAATAGTTTTCACAACAGCAGTGCTTACTTTTGCCTATAGTGCTGTCAATGTTATTTCTCTTGGAAAACTATGTGAAAATGTAACTGTTTAACTATTGCGGAACTTTCTTGCAGAAGGTATAATAATATTTAAAAGCATCAATATTTTGAGTTGGTTAATGATTGATGCCATTCTCTACCAATCAAGTCATCAATTGTTGCAAATTAGTTATTGAGAATTTTAAAAAACACTTCCCAAACTGGGAAATTAATCTGCGTCTAAGCGTAAAGAAAATCAACTTATTCTGTCTATTCTGATATTTTTATAATTTTTAGTAAAAATTAGGCATAATATGACCCTTCTTCGAGAAATCAACGTTTTTAAGCATATGTTAACACTTAAGTCCAATTTAATTATGACAAAATAACACAGGTCAATAGATATATCATACGGAAAGTTAAAACCATTTACAAATTTGTTTCTTGACTTGACAGTGTTTTTGCTCTAACTAAAAAGTCACTGTATAAACTGCATGCCCGACAGTAACGAATCAACTGTGAAATGTACACTCCATGCAAAAAAGTTTTAATTGTTACCACTCCTGCACAGCCAGTTAAGGACCTGTCGGGTTAAACGACTAAATACTGAAGTTACTGGGAATTTAAATTCTGCATATGCGCATTTCGACAACTTATGTCTCTTTAGTGCAGATAAAACCTAAACGTTTGGAAGACCATAAACTCAAACTGTCGGGTTACATAATTGTTTTTCCTTCATAACTTTTTATTGATAGGCCTATTTGTACACAAAATTTTAAGTCCTTGCCACTATATCATCTTCTCCACTTTTTAGGACATGTTTTGATATTATTTTCTAATAACTAGAAAACCATCATGGCCCAGGTAGCGTCTGCAGTATATAAAGTGGCAGAAGTGGCATCAACAGTCGACACTGCCTTTGAAGCTGTGAAGAAAGGACTACATAGTGTTAAGGTAAGACACATTGCAAAATTAGTCACTACAAAGCTGCAATTAAAATATTTAAATGAAAGAATGATGATTGGAAATGTTCGATATTAGTTTATCTAAGCAAGGCTACTCATTTAATGATTCCAGATGTAGTTCGTTAGGCATATAACTACAGACAGCAATCATTGGGTAGAATAACATTTTTGCCGTTTTTGGTTTCAAAAATAGTAAAAGTACCAAGATTATTCACTTCAACTAAAATGCAAAACCTAATAAGCATTGAAACCATATTGCCAAAAGAAGTGCAACTTACAAAACGCTAGAAAAAAACAGGGGACTACATGAAAACATTCTAGCACGAGAAATATTTGGTTGGTAGGAATGGTCACACAGAGTAGCTATTTTGCGGGTATGTGGGCCTGTTGGCATGTAGGTCTGCAGACATGTATAATATCGAGGGCTTGTGGTTATGCAGGTGTACGTCAAACATTTTGTCATTGGTCCTCTAATTTAGCAGCTAATTTGTTACTTGTATTCAGTTCATAGATACCACATGTGAAATTTTCAGAGTTTATTTTCTTCGAGGTTGTCAAATTAACATGTTAAAGTGACGGAATGGCATTAAAGTACTGAGTGTCTAGATGGAAGATCTCATTCTTTTTTCTCAATTTTTTATATTCCTTTTTTTATCCTCAGTGCTTTAGTTTTGGGTCCATTTTCTCATCTTAATTCTCATGCTTGCAAAAATATATAAATTGAATACCATCACATTAAAAATTAACATTAATTCCTTTAAGTTTGAAAGAACCGGGGTCCTACAAAATAAATAATAACTTAACGGCAATTTTAAAAAACCTAGTAACTTTTTTCGAAATTCTGGTTAGTACTTATTTGATGGAATAGAAATATTTTATTCTCTGCAAGAAAAATGATAATGTCAATTCCAAAAATAATTGATTTCAATACGCTTTAAGTGAAAGCAATATTTTACCCCGAAAAAAATCGCTCTGGCACTAAATTTTAAGTCAATATGTATAATCTGTTAGGTTGTACAGTTGGGTGATGACATAACCTCTCGTCAAAGTTAACTTGGAGAGCAGGCATGTGAATAAGTCTTAAGTTAACGTGAAAATAAAATTAAGAACAGTACTAGAATTATGTCTCTTCTGATCCTAGAATCATGACTGTTCTTGTTTTTTTTCTGTTGTAGCCATAAGTGCTAACTAAATTTGCTATAACCTTGAACTTTCTACCAAATCTGCTCTGGCGCTGATCATGATTGTTTTCCTATGTTTACTGAAATCACTATAGAATTGTTAAAGTGAATATTTATTTAGGGTAAGAATTTTGTGTATCCGAACCCCGAACAGCTTAACATATAAAAACAATTAACTATCTTATTTTTTTATGTTTTCAATAGCTAAGGTCATTTTATATCTATTCAAATTTTTCTTTCAATTAAATTTACGATTTGTATTTCATGCTGATAAATTTACGAAAAACTGTCGCCAACTCAGAATTTCGGATAACCTGACTCAAGAAGGCAAATAAAGCTATCCTGTTTAAATTTACCTCATAAACGTGTAAAATAATGCATGAACACTTGATTTCAACAATCTGTAATATGTTTAAATAAAGGATACAACAGAAATACATGTTCGGTCTTTGGAAAGTGCAGCTGTGACAGCGGTCAGAACAAGAACAATTCACTGAGCGCAGTCAAGGCTTCAATAGGTCAGAGTGGTCATGGGTAGAACAGGTCAAAGCGATTATGGCTCTGACCAGAACAGTCAGGATGCTATGATATAGACTGGTCAGAGTGATCAGGATTCTAGTTCTAGGACCATGAAAAGTCCAAGAAGGCACGATTCTAGAGCAGATTTTGTGTAGTTCTAGCTAGAGTACACTTGATACCTATTCTAAGGAACTGCTCAAAGTAAACTTTTAGGTTAAGTCTGCATTCTACTTTACTTGTTCGTGAGAGAATTGCTCTCAATGATGCATATAGATGCATATTTTCAAATTTTGGCATTTCTATTTTTGTTATTTCCTAATGACAACCTGTTTGCAGTACCCACAATTCATGAATTTATTATGCCAAGTTTCATGCAATGGGTTTGATTGTTTAAATGTTGTGATTGTTTTCTGTAAGTCTTTTTGTCATTGGAAGGATGCCATTGATTGCAAGAATACTTTTTATGGTTGACAATTCTGCATCCTGGATTTGTAGTTTTTCAACTTCTAGCAATATATTCCAATCAAACCGGTGCTAGGGACTCTAAAGATGTTACAATGATGTAAGAGAAAATCTCATTTTTAAGACCTAATGGTGACTCCAATACGAAGAACAACAAAAAAGCGTTGTTCCATTGATAGGTTTTGCCGTGTATTGGCGGGCTGAATTGTTCATTTTCATTTACTCCATATTCTTTATGGCTTATCAAATGGTTCTCCCCTAATTTTCTTTTCAACAATCTAAAATGTTCCAATATTAAACAATCTGATTGCATTTTGGTACTGTATAAAAAACACAAGGGTTCTCAAGATTCTCAGCTCTGTATCACTCACCTGGATCATAGCCTTAAAATGATACAAAAGGTTATACCGTCCAATGTTAGATAAAGTTCCAAATGGCTCAGAACTTTGAATGGTGTATGAACATTACACATTTTAAAGGGGACCACCAATGAACTATTTTGACTAAATATTTTACGAAAGGATATGGAGTAAATGAACATGGGACCATAACACATATGTTAACTCAAACTGTAATAATTTTAATGAGCTGTATGGCCATTTCGGAAATTTATTCCTCATCAGCAGCACTAGAAACCAAACAAAGGAAATCAATAATTTAAAAATATATTAAAAATGCATAAAACCAAACGAAATCCGAATAACCTGTTACAACAAATATAGCTAAGGACAAAACTACGATGGAGGGAGTTAATCCTTCGGTTTTAGAATTTACATAAAGTTAGATAATAGTAATTGAACAAAGTGTACACATGAGATATTATCTCATGTACAAGTACACCATATCTAAGAAAAATAAAGAGCATACATCTCTACCACGGGGAATCGTTTTACCAACTCCACACTGCAATAAAAGATTAAACTCCTGTATTAAATATTTTAAGAAAGGATATGGAGTAAATGAACATGATATCAAAACACATATGTTAACTCAAACTGCAATAATTTTAATGAGCTGTATGGCCATTTCGGAAATTTATTCCTCATCAGCAGCACTAGAAACCAAACAAAGGAAATAAATAATTTCAAAAAATATTTAAAATGCATTAAACCAAACGAAATCCGAATAACCTGTTACATCAAATATAGCTAAGGACAAAAATACGATGGAGTGAGTTAATCCTTCGGTTTTAGAATTTACATTAAGTTAGATAATAGTAATTGAACAAAGTGTACACATGAGATATTATCTCATGTACAAGTACACCATATCTAAGAAAAATAAAGAGCATACATCTCTACCACGGGGAATCGTTTTACCAACTCCACACTGCAATAAAAGACAAACTCCTGTATTAAATATTTTAAGAAAGGATATGGAGTAAATGAACATGATATCATAACACATATGTTAACTCAAACTGCAATAATTTTAATGAGCTGTATGGCCATTTCGGAAATTTATTCCTCGTCAGCAGCACTAGAAACCAAACAAAGGAAATCAATAATTTCAAAAAATATTTAAAATGCATTAAACCAAACGAAATCCGAATAACCTGTTACATTAAATATAGCTAAGGACAAAACTACGATGGAGTGAGTTAATCCTTCGGTTTTAGAATTTACATTAAGTTAGATAATAGTAATTGAACAAAGTGTACACATGAGATATTATCTTATGTACAAGTACACCATATCTAAGAAAAATAAAGAGCATACATCTCTACCACGGGGAATTGTTTTACCAACTCAACACTGCAATAAAAGACAAACTCCTGTATTAAATATTTTACGAAAGGATATTGAGTAAATGAACAGAAGACCATAACACATATGTTAACTCAAACTGCAATAATTTTAATAAGCTGTATGGCCATTTCGGAAATTTATTCCTCATCAGCAGCACAAGAAACCAAATAAAGGAAAGCAATAAGTTTGAATGTAATTAGTCCTTAAGTTTTGAATGATTTCTAAATGCATTTTTCATGGAAGCTACGCTTATCATTGACAGCCATCTTGGATAAGAAACAGATGTAAAATTCACAAGCAATGAAAGGTACAATCTAAGATCTTATATTATCAAATTTTGTTAAAATTATTATTGTGGTCCAATGTTGATCTATACTCCCACCTTTCGACCATCTTTGATAAGGTGTAAACCTGAAGAAAAAAATTGAAGCGGACAACCTAACCCATTGTGTCCAAGTTTGGTTTGAATCGGCTCTGTAATTTAACATTAGTTTCTGAAGTGAAGATCTTAAATAATAAAGGTTTATGTTAGACGAAGACAGACTAAAGCTGACTCTGGCTTAACCCAGTTGAGCTGAAAATATAAAGACATTAAAGCTACAACAATAATGAAACAAATTTTATTAAATTTTACGGACTCGTTGGTTGAAATAAAGCTCTATATCAGTTTTACAAATACAATTTGTTATGTGCGAGATGTATGTAATATATCGCATATCCTTATTGAAGCGATTCTGATATGTCATCTTGCTCAAAAAATGCTAACTCCAAAGACCCCTAATATTATATTTCATTAATACATGACGCTTGTGTTTGAAAAAAAAAATATTAAATTTGCATAAAAGAAGAAAGATTTATCACTGACCAATTACAGACTTGAGCACGAAACGGCTGTGAAATAACTTATACCACGATGTCATTAAATGTAATCATATATTCTGTATTAATTCTACGTTTACATAATATAGAGTCAATTCGTGAAAGAACCCCCCCCCCCTTTTTTTTCCCTTTTCTATAATACTGAACAAAAGAAACAATACACAGTTCATTTTTACAATATTTTTGAATTACGCAATTTAAAGGTTTTATTTAAGTGTATTCAACACCAAAACGCATATGTTTTTTTTTCATTATTAAATCAATTCCGAAACAGAGACGATGAAAATCCGGAATGGTAGTTTTTCGCTCGACGATCGAGTTCATCGTTAACTGTAGATGATTTAAATTGATTGATATTAATAATTAACAATTTGCCATCTTAAAAAGTGGAAAACAATCCTTCATTTCGATACCCCGTTCAATCCAAAATCGATGTTAACAATAAATAAGCGCGATCTTGATTATTTCCCTTGCAATTCATTGTTATGTGAAAAGAAGTACAAACAAAAGACCATAGATTTATCTGAAGCAGACATACTAATCAAATGATAAATCACGTGGCAGCAGGTCCCGTGAAACGTCACAACGTCAAGATCGCGTAAAACGTGTTTAACACTTATGAGAATGGGAGTTTCAAGACAGTCAGTTCGAAATTGTTAAGGTCTGGTAAAAAGAAGATGTAGATGTACTCACTTTTTACGGCTGCAAACAGAAATTCCGAATAATGACCTTGACCATGACCGGAGATGGTTCAGAAATCATAAGAAACATTTTTGGGCATAATGTTAATTCTTATATGCATAAAATATATTTTGTCTACGAGTTATGGTTTATGCTAGAAAGTACAACGTTATATTCGATAAAATATGAGTATCGTTTATTTTGTTGACTAGAATATTCAAATACAGTAAACCTATCTTGTTGGTCGAACAACATGCCACTTACGTGTTCTTTTATGACAAGTGGTCATTCAAAGGAGATAATACCACGGACGAAATCATGTGGTCTGAGTCGGATTGAGTGGTCTCCCATGAGAAAATTGCCTCTGATAAGAAAGGTCATTGAAGACAGGTTTAACAGTAAAACTACATCCAGATGATCTGGAATAATTTAGCATCGCTGATGCTCCATTATTGGTATTATGAAAACATAGGTTTTTTACCTATATATTTGAACGACAGGTGCAAGAGCAGAGAGGGATATAATTCGCTAATAAGAACAAGAAAGACAGCATTTAAAAATTATAAATATGATATTAAATTCAATATTTTTCATTATGTTTGCAAAATATTCGGAATCTATGGAAATAAGCTATATTAATCAAAATTGTTCTATAACGAATACAGTATATCTTTATAAACACATCTCATGGTATCTTTTCACTACAATCATCGTATTAATATACGATAATTCCTGAGCCTGCTAGGGACAATTTTGTAATCGCTGTCATCCGTTGCCCGACAAAAGACTAACGGAAAAAAATCACGACAATTACAGCACATAAACAAGAAGAAAAATCAATTTTTATATTTGTTTATCCCATACCGATAATATGTCTCAAACAATTTACATCATCTGCATATGTACTGCAGGAATGAAGAAACAGATTTGAGATTCTGTGGACAATTATTTATTGAATTTAGTATTTTCATGCATGAAAAAAATAAAGGTTTTGTTAAAAGAAAATAACAATTTTGAAGAATGAACAATTTTTATAATTAGTTATCCCATACCGATAATGTCTTTAACCATATACATGTTCTATGGTAATGTAAAAAATTGAAATTATATAAGCAATTATTAATTAAATTTGGTCTTTTATGGTGTGAAAAGTAAACAAAATGTATAAAGTGGGTATAACAATTCAGATTTTCTTCAAAAAGATAAAATTTGGGAAGGTACCCACTTTTTATAGTTGGCTTTCCCAAACCGATAATGTCTTAATCCATAAACATGGTCTATTAAATGGAAATCACATTCCTTGTCAAATTTGGTCTTCTACGGTGTGAAAAGTAAATAAAATGTATGAAAAGGGTATAACAATAACAACTAAGATTTACTTCCAGAAGGTTACAATTTTGAAGAATGGCCAACTTTAATAGTTCATTATCCCATACTGATAATATCTAAAGAAGTGCGCAAAATTGAAATTATATGGGCAATTTTTTTTATCAAATTTAGTCTTTTATGGTATGAAAAAGTAAATAAATGAATAAATGAGTAAAACAATTAAGATTTGGGTTTTGAAAGTTTCAACAGAGGAGAAAAGGTCATTTTAATAGTTGGTTATCCCTTATCGACATTTATTTAATACAAGAACTGAAGACAAAAAGTAAAAAAAAAATACTATGCATATTAAGTTTTTGTCTTAGCATTCATAGATCTTATCTAATAAATGTTTACGTCCCATGCAAAGTTTGGGTTCCATACCCTGACACTTTTAAAAATGCATGTCCTACTGCTTTTTGCACCAGTCCCATGGCTTGATAAATTTTGACCCTAACTGAAAAATTCTCAACCAACGT
>MJUU01042097.1:0-103420 GCA_002080025.1 Modiolus philippinarum | reverse complement strand
CCAAAAAAAAATAAAAAATCCAAATAAATAAAATAAACCTTTAAAAACTCAAATACAGGCAAACTATGGACCATTTGGTCTGAGCACTTAACGTAGCGTAGCGCTCAGACCCGGTAGCATAAACGCAAGATTTGTTTCAAAAATGAAAGATAATTGAACGCGCTTTCCAACGAGTCCAATTTGACCAGAATCCGTTGAGAGTAAAGAAGTTATAAACGTTTGAAGTTTAGCCATTTAAATTTAACTGAGGCAGACCCTCCCCCTTTCTATTTTCTAACATTATTTTGACAAATATTTGTCTAAAAAACCTCCACACGCCGCGTAAAGGTCAAAAAATGCATCCTGTCACTATAAATTACACAAAACCAACCGCAAAATATATTTAGAATGTATTGATAAGAAGCATTAGTACTGTAACGGAGTCTATTTGGTTTAGAAAAAGTCTATTTTGTTTCAGAATTAGCTTTTCCTCGGTTTTAATTGCTAAAAATTTAGTCCCCTAAATTTTAAGTGAATTTTCTACGATGAAACTCGAAGAAAAACTTATTCTGAAACAAAATAGCATTTTTCTAAACCAAATAGATTGCGTTATATATAAAATCAACTTCACCAAATAATTTAACTGAACTTCCAACGCGTAAAACGTCTTTATTTCTCAACGGATCTTCGTCGAATTGGGCTCATTGGAAAGTGCATTCAATTATAATTAATTTTATGGAGAAATCGTGCACTATGCTCTAGCGGCTTTGAGCGCACAGCGCTCAGACCAAAGGGTCCCTATATTTCAAAAAGAGTACAATTTTGTGATTGAAAGATGAATTTTCTATATATTATATATAATTTCCAACGCTTCCTTTCTCCTAGAGACATAAATAATTGACAACAATCCAAAAAAAAAGGAACACCCCCAACCCCCCCCCCAAAAAAAAATAAAAAGTAAAAAAAAATGAAATAAACTTTAAAAACTCAAATACAGGCAAAGTATGGACCATTTGGTCTGTGCGCGGAACGTAGCGTAGCGCTCAGACCCGGTAGCATAAACGCAAGATTTGTTTAAAAAAATGAAAGATAATTGTACGCGCTTTCCAACGAGTCGAATTTGACCAGAATCCGTTGAGAATAAAGAAGTTTAAATTTAACTGAGACATACCCTCCCCCTTTTTATTTTCTAACATTATTTTGACAAATATTTGTATAAAAAACTTCTACACGCCACGTAAAGGTCAAAAGAATGGAACCTGTCACTATAAATTACACAAAACCAACCGAAAAACACATATAGAATGTATTGATAAGAACAATTAGTACTGACAATCAACTTCCCAAATAATATTACCGAATTTCAAACGCGTATAACGTCTTTATTTCTCAACGGATCTTCGTCAAATTGAGCTCAATGGAAAGTGCATTCAATTATCTTTCATTTTATAAGCAAATCGTGCGCCTTGCACCAGGGGATCCGAGCGCACAGCGCCCAGAAAAAAGGGTCCCTTTGTTTTAAAATGAGTACAATTTTGTGATTGAAAGTTGAATTTTCTATATATGATATATAATTTCCAACGCTTCCTTTCTCCTACAGGCATAAATAATTGACAACAAGGCAAAAAAAAATTAACAACCCCCTTCAAAAAAAAGTGCAAAAAAAAAAAAATAAAACTAAAAACTCAAATACAGGCAAACTATTGACCATTTGGTCTGAGCACGGAACGTAGCGTAGCGCACAGACCTGGTAGCTTAAACGCAAGATTTCTTTAAAAAATGAAAGATAATTGAACGCGCTTTCCAACGTGTCCAATTTGACCAGAATCCGTTGAGAATAAAGAAGTTATAAACGTTTGAAGTTCAGCCATTTAAATTAAACTGAGACAGACCATCCCCCCTTTTTTTCTAACATTATTTTGACAAATATTTGTATAAAAAACTTCCACACGCCGCGTAAAGTTCAAAAGATTGCAACCTGTCACTATAAATTACACAAAACCAACCGCAAAATATATTTAGAATGTATTAATAAGAACCATTAGTACTGTAACGGAGTTTATTTGGTTTAGAAAAAGTCTATTTTGTTTCAGAATGAGCTTTTCCTCGGTTTTAATTGCTAAAAATTTAGTCCCCTAAAATTTTAGTGAATTGTCTACGATGAAACTCGAGGAAAAACTCATTCTGAAACAAAATAGCATTTTTCTAAACCAAATAGACTCCGTTATATATAAAATCAACTTCACTAAATAATATTACCGAACTTCAAACGCGTATAACGTCTTTATTTCTCAACGGATCTTCGTCAAATTGAGCTCAATGGAAAGTGCATTCAATTATCTTTCATTTTATAAGCAAATCGTGCGCCTTGCACCAGGGGATCCGAGCGCACAGCGCCCAGAAAAAAGGGTCCCTTTGTTTTAAAATGAGTACAATTTTGTGATTGAAAGTTGAATTTTCTATATATGATATATAATTTCCAACGCTTCCTTTCTCCTACAGGCATAAATAATTGACAACAAGGCAAAAAAAAATTAACAACCCCCTTCAAAAAAAAGTGCAAAAAAAAAAAAATAAAACTAAAAACTCAAATACAGGCAAACTATTGACCATTTGGTCTGAGCACGGAACGTAGCGTAGCGCACAGACCTGGTAGCTTAAACGCAAGATTTCTTTAAAAAATGAAAGATAATTGAACGCGCTTTCCAACGTGTCCAATTTGACCAGAATCCGTTGAGAATAAAGAAGTTATAAACGTTTGAAGTTCAGCCATTTAAATTAAACTGAGACAGACCATCCCCCCTTTTTTTCTAACATTATTTTGACAAATATTTGTATAAAAAACTTCCACACGCCGCGTAAAGTTCAAAAGATTGCAACCTGTCACTATAAATTACACAAAACCAACCGCAAAATATATTTAGAATGTATTGATCAGAACCATTAGTACTGTAACGGAGTTTATTTGGTTTAGAAAAAGTCTATTTTGTTTCAGAATGAGCTTTTCCTCGGTTTTAATTGCTAAAAATTTAGTCCCCTAAAATTTTAGTGAATTGTCTACGATGAAACTCGAAGAAAAACTTATTCTGAAACAAAATAGCATTTTTCTAAACCAAATAGATTGCGTTATATATAAAATCAACTTCACCAAATAATATTACTGAACTTCCAACGCGTATAACGTCTTTATTTCTCAACGGATCTTAGTCGAATTGGGCTCATTGGAAAGTGCATTCAATTATAATTAATTTTATGGAGGAATCGTGCACCATGCTCTAGCGGCTTTGAGCGCACAGCGCTCAGACCAAAGGGTCCCTATATTTCAAAAAGAGTACAATTTTGTGATTGAAAGTTGAATTTTCTATATATTATATATAATTTCCAACGCTTCCTTTCTCCTAGAGGCATAAATAATTGACAACAATCCAAAAAAAAGGAACACCCCAACCCCCCCCCCCCCCCNAAAAATGAAATAAAACTTTAAAAACTCAAATACAGGCAAACTATGGACCATTTGGTCTGTGCGCGGAACGTAGCGTAGCGCTCAGACCCGGTAGCATAAACGCAAGATTTGTTTTAAAAAAAAAGAAAGATAATTGTACGCGCTTTCCAACGAGTCGAATTTGACCAGAATCCGTTGAGAATAAAGAAGTTATAAACGTTTGAAGTTCAGCCATTTAAATTTAACAGATCCTCCCCTTTTTATTTTCTAACATTATTTTGACAAATACTGTGGATGTACTTTTCTTCGTGGACATCAATTTTCGTGGTTTTCACAAATATCGCTATTTGGTGGGTACCTAAATTCGTGGTTTCAAATTCCATACGTTAAAGCTCTATGGAAAAAAATGCATTTCGTTGGGAACTTAATTTCGTCGTCTAAGTGAACCACGAAATCCACAAAAATTGGATCCCCACGAACAATAGTACTTTCACAGTATTTGTATAAAAAACTTCCACACACCGCGTAAAGGTCAAAAGAATGCAACCTGTCACTATAAATTACACAAAACCAACCGCAAAATATATTCAGAATGTATTGATCAGAACCATTAGTACTGTAACGGAGTCTATTTTGTTTAGAAAAAGTCTATTTTGTTTCAGAATGAGCTTTTCCTCGGTTTTAATTGCTAAAAATTTAGTCCCCTAAACTTTTAGTGAATTTTCTACGATGAAAATCGAGGAAAAACTCATTCTGAAACAAAATAGCATTTTTCTAAACCAAATAGATTGCGTTATATATAAAATCAACTTCACCAAATAATATTACCGAACTTCAAACGCGTATAACGTCTTTATTTCTCAACGGATCTTCGTCGAATTGGGCTCATTGGAAAGCGCATTCAACTATAATTAATTTTTTGCAGAAATGGTGCACCATACTCTAGCGGGTTTGAGCGCAAAGCGCTCAGACCAAAGGGTCCCTATATTTCAAAATTAGTACAATTTTGTGATTGAAAGTTGAATTTTCTATATATTCTATATAATTTCCAACGCTTCCTTTCTCGTACCGGCATAAATAATTGACAACAAGGCAAACAAAAAGGAACAAACCCCAAACAAAAAATAAAAAAAAACCAACAAAAGTGAAATAAAACTTTAAAAACTCAAATACAGGCAAACTATGGATCATTTGGTCTGAGCGGGGAACGTAGCGCAGCGCTCAGACCCGGTAGCATAAACGCAAGATTTGTTTAAGAAAATGAAAGATAATTGAACGCGCTTTGCAACGAATCCAATTTGACCAGAATCCGTTGAGAAATAAAGAAGTTATAAACGTTTCAAGATCAGCCATTTAAATTTAACTGAGACAGACCCTCCTGCTTTTTATTTTCTAACATTATTTTGACAAATATTTGTATAAAAAACTTCCACAAGCCGCGTAAAGGTCAAAAGAATGCAACCTTTCACTACAAAATTATACAAAACCAACCACAAAATACATTTAGAATGTATTGATCAGAACCATTAATACTGACAATCAACTTCCCAAATAATATTACCGAATTTCAAACGCGTATAACGTCTTTATTTCTCAACGGATCTTCGTCAAAATGGACTCACTGAAAAGCGCAATCAGGTATCTTTCATTTTAAAAACAAATTGTGCGCCTTGCACCAGCGGGTCTTAGCGCAAAGTACAATTTTGCGATTGAAAGTTAAATTTTCTATATATTCTATATAATTTCCATTGCTTCCTTTCTCCTACAGGCATAAATAATTGACAACAAGGCAAACAAAAAGAACAAACCCCCAACAAAAAATAAAAAGACCAACAAAAATGAAATAAAACTTTAAAAACTCAAATACAGGCAAACTATGGATCATTTGGTCTGAGCGCGGAACGTAGCGTAGCGCTCAAACCCGATTCATAAACGCAATATTTGTTTAAAAAAATGAAAGATAATTGAACGCGCTTTCCAAGGTGTCCAATTTGACCAGAATCCGTTGTGAATAAAGAAGTTATAAACGTTTGAAGTTCAGCCATTTAAACTTAACTGAGACAGACCCTCCCCCTTTTTATTTTCTAACATTATTTTGACAAATATTTGTATAAAAAACTTCCACACGCCGAGTAAAGTTCAAAAGAATGCAACCTGTCACTATAAATTCCACAAAACCAACCGCAAAATATATTTAGAATGTATTGATAAGAACCATTAGTACTGTAACGGAGTCTATTTGGTTTAGAAAAAGTCTATTTTGTTTCAGAATGAGCTTTTCCTCGGTTTTAATTGCTAAAAATTTAATCCCCTAAACTTTTAGTGAATTTTCTACGATGAAAATCGAGGAAAAACTCATTCTGAAACAAAATAGCATTTTTCTAAACCAAATAGACTACGTTATATATAAAATCAACTTCACCAAATAATACTACCGAACTTCAAACGCGTATAACGTCTTTATTTCTCAACGGATCTTCGTCGAATCGGGCTCATTGGAAAGTGCATTCAATTATCATTAATTTTATGCAATAATCCTGCACCATGCTCTAGCGGGTTTGAGCGCAAAACGCTCAGACCAAAGTTTCCCTATATTTTAAAATGAGTACAAGTTTGTGATTGAAGGTTGAATTTTCTATGTATTATATATAATTTCCAACGCTTCCTTTCTCCTAGAGGCATAAAAAATTGACAACAAGGCAAACAATTAGAAACAAATCCCAACAAAAAATAAGAAGACCAACAAAAATGAAATAAAACTTTAAAAACTCAAATACAGGCAAACTATGGACCATTTGGTCTGAGCGCGAAACGTAGCGTACCGCTCAGATCCGGTAGCATAAACGCAAGATTTGTTTTAAAAAAATGAAAGATAATTGAACGCGCTTTCCAGTGAGTTCAATTTGACTAGAATCCCTTGAGAAATAAAGAAGTTATAGAAGTTTGAAGTTCAACCATTTTAATTTAACTGAGACAGACCCTCAACTTTTTATTTTCTAACATTATTTTGACAAATATTTGTATAAAAAACTTCCACACGCCGCGTAAAGATCAAAAGAATGCAACCTGTCACTATAAATTACACAAAACCAACCGCAAAATATATTTAGAATGTATTGATAAGAACCATTAGTACTGTAACGGAGTCTATTTGGTTTAGAAAAAGTCTATTTTGTTTCAGAATGAGCTTTTCCTCGGTTTTAATTGCTAAAAATTTAGTCCCCTAAACTTTTAGTGAATTTTCTACGATGAAAATCGAGGAAAAACCCATTCTGAAACAAAATAGATTTTTTCTTAACCAAGTAGACTCCGTTAGTTATGATTTATTTTTAGAATTTCCCTTTTTCACGTTCTTGCTTCGGTATTCGTTTGCCGATGTATTGCTATCTACCTTTATATTTGCCTTTAAAATCTTGCAGAAAATCAGAAGTCATTTTCCCGGTGAATAATACTGGTTCAGGACCTTAAGTTTTTTATTCCCACCCGTAGATATACGTTAAGCTAATAGATGTGTGGCAATATGGCCAGACATCAATAGTCATCTCTGAACAAACATCATAAGCACATACTGAATAAAGGCTGATACTGTTGGTAGGAGTGAGAACAAGCTACACTTCTTGCAGGTAACAAGCTTAGCTTGTTATATCTATGTGGAAAGAAGCAAAATTGGATGTCTAGACACATTGCCAAACAAACTTTCAGCTTACCGTAGATCTATTGGTGGCGGAAAGGACCTTAACGTCCTGAACCAGTTTTGTTCACAAGGAAAATGTATATTGGTTTTCTACAAGATTTAATCTGCACATGTATAGATAGAAACAAGGTAGCAAACAACGGTATTGGAACTCTGAAGGAACAAAGATTATGGTTATTACAAAAAGTCCAGATATATGTATAATACAAGATTACAGAAAAAAAGAGACGCGAAACGTCTACAAATCACAACATTTAAAAAAGGCACTTATATAGTGTGAATTACTATAAAACCGAGAGTGACATCAGGTGCTCCAAAAGGGAAAGCATGTCCCTGTCCCACTGTCGACACCGGTAACACGATCATTAGTCATTAATGTTTTAAGATATGTGTACTGGCATATTATTACATTGCATTTTCTAACCCTAATACGAAACCAATTAAAAATCCATAGTATGTGTTACTTCTCTATAAATTCTCAAACAGTATGAAGGTAAAAAATTTGAAAAGCTCTTGAAAATTACTGTAGTTTTTAATATTAAAAAGGACAAATCGGTCCCACAAACTTCACGTATGGAGACTAATCTAAAATGTAACAGTATGATATACAAGACAACACCTAAAACAATATCACCAACACTGTGAAGTCCCATCAAAAATTGTGACATCGATTTCACCGGAACAGTAAGCAAGTCCCACTCGCCAGAATAAACCCGCAACACCATCAGCGAATCAATCCAGTGTCAAGTCAAATCTAGCTAAAAATGTCCGTTTTTATCTTGGCCACCGACACATAATATCTTTCAGAGATGTCACGATGACGGCCACGGAATTTCTGGAGGCATAAAAGTAACAAAAAAATCCCTGACTCAGCAGCTTTTAATACAGTGTTTCTGCTCTTTTCAAAATTCACTTTATAAATAACAAAAAACATAAGTTTCAGAAAAAACAGTTAATTTCATTATGCTGTACACGTGTTTGAAGGAGTAGCCTATCATCAGCAGCATTTGAATCGAAGAATATAAAACGCCGTAATTCAAAACATAGATAATAGTACTCATTACAAGAACCCTTCAACGAAAATGTATATAAAGTAGACCAATTCCATTACCAATTACACCCACCGAGTGCAATACACGGAATAAAGCCTCAATATTTTAAATGGTTAGAATTTTGATAAAAGACAGTAAAGATATAAAACGCAATGTGGTAAAGTTTCATATCAAACGAATCTGACTCCTGGGCTGGTGAATATCCTTGGCGACATCTAGTCCACCAGCAGTTACACCGACCAAGTGGTTTCCATGTACAAAAATACAAAAGGTGCAGAATAAAAGTGAATTCGTTATGCTGTACACGTGTTTCAAGGACTAACCACTCATCCACAGCATTTAAGGCGAATAATATGGAAAGCCAACTACATGCTCGACAATAATGAATCAGCTGTGAAATATACAATCCATATGCTTGAGATGTAGGTATATTGCTGCTAAGAAAAAGAAAGGTCACAATTGGGAAGTTATAGTCACCACGTTTGTCATATAACTTAGCAACTAAAGATCTACCTACGTACGAAGCTGAAGTAGGTGTATCAGTAGTCTTTTGTTAGTTCATTTGGACAGATCTCGTGTATATTCCTTAAATTTTGGATTTTTAAGAGACAGTTAGCAAGACATGTCCGTGTCATGAGCAGAACTTCAGTTGCATAGAACTCTGTATAAAAAAAATATGGTCAAAATATATTGTCAACATGATTGACGATGAAGATGAATCGTAATGATATAAAAATATTGTATATAGTAAATAAAAGTGACGGTCTTTGAAGTATATCTTCGCTTCCACATGATTTGTTCAATGCGTTTTAACATGTACATGTTACTTCTTCTGCAATGAAAACATAATGAAAACAACCCCTCCCCCCAAAAATAAATATAAAACATTACAGAAATTAATAAAGTTTTAAAAATACATTTCCATAAATGTGTAATATAATTCTTGTGTTTCAATGAAAACAGCATGTAAATGAAAATATGAGAAAAAAAAACACAAATTTCAAACAAGTATACAAAAAGTACTAAAAATCACACCAAAATATATAAGAAACCTACTTTTTAAACTTAAAAACTTCCTGCGGCATTGCCTGTGACCTTGTCGCGGTTGGTAACCTTCCTACGCTAAAAATTATTCCACTTAACTAACAAGCGACTACTTTAATATAAGACCGTAGGATATTCTGAGATTTTAAGTCAATTTGAGGGTCAATTATGGCCGTAATTGTAAGATGTAAGACCAATAAACTCTTGGTATCATTTGACTAAAAACATCTATAAAGTATGTCGTTAACTTTTATGTATATCTCAAAAAATCAAAAGTCAAGGTCATTTCACAAACTGTTTAGGCAAAGAGCAAGTCAGGTTTTTGGACCAAGCTCTTAAATTCACCCCCTTTTTATTGCTTTATGTAGAAAGGTGATCAAAATTCTTATCAATGATTTATAAATATGTTAATAAAGACATGTATAACCATTTAAGTTAATTTTTCAACTACACGTTGAAATTAAGGACTGAAAAATGACTGAAATGAGTTTACGAGAATTTTCAAAGTTTGACCTTTGACCTTCATTTAAAAAAATCGTGACCACTTCTACATTTGACGAATGGTTAGAGAACAAAGTGACCTTTCTAATGACGTATAATATAGCCTGATGTTAGGTGGGTTGATTAAAATCCCAAACTAGACGCCTTTTGAAATTCATTGCTCCACTAAAAGGCCTTCCGATTAAATCTGTTCTTAAGAACTATAAATAAGGTTACTTGGACAGTCAGGATTGGGATTTAAAATTACATGTAGCAGTTGCTCCATTTATGGTTACTGCAGCAACATATACATGTAACAAAGTGATCAATTTGATCACTTTGTCTTCACAGTGTATATCAGAAATACAGTACAGTTTCTGTCGAGCATTTAAAATATCTAATATCCTGATATTCGGAGTCTGAGCCAGAATGTCATTTGAATGCTTTCGTTATAGCGAGTTGCAATCTGCACTTCCATCTAATATTCTTTTGCAGTATGCATCCGGGTTTCATGTAGTGGTGTAACGATATATGTATATCGATATATCGCAGTAATTTTCAACAAACTAGGTACGACGGTATGGAATCCAGCGTATCAATACCTATTGTCTTCTGATTTCTGTTAAAATTTCAGAATCAATACTACCTAAATGCTTGAAATTTTCTGATTTTAGTATGAAAAAATCAGATATATGACAGACAAATTTTAGCTTCTTAAAAATGGATACTCTTGTCTCACCTAAGAATATTTTACTATTTTATCACATAAAATGGTTAAAATGTAATAAAATAACACAATGCATGTACCGAAGTTACCATGAATTTAGATTCTGCATATGCGCATTTCCACAACTTATGTCTCTTCAGTGCAGATAAAAATAAAAACATTTGAAAATCCATAAACCGAAATATGTCAATTGAGGAATAAGAAGACGATACGTATCAATACGTATCACGATACGCTTGTGTTGTATCGATATCATGGTACAATATTTCATTGACGAAACATGTACTCATCCTTACATCTGGACACAGATTACAAACAGAAAGGCTTAAACTGCAAGTATGGGATACCAAATTGCAAGTGTTGAGTCCCAAATAGACATTTTTACTATTCATCGTCGAAACCGAAACCGAATCCGAAACCCAGACTGAAACCGAAACCAGCATATTTAACAGAATTAATTGTGTTTTCAATGTTAAAACATATATTATCGGTTTGATTAGTTCAATTGTTTAGCACTGTATTTTCAATCGTTGATAAGGAGAACTAGTGGTAGAAGTAATTTTGAATTCGATAATAAAATACAAAATTATTTATTGTTTACTACAAAATTTCCTTTTATATCCTCTATTACTTTTGACTTGTTTATGCGACTGCAATAGTTATGACGCTGGCGCCGTCTTCGGGTTTAGCGTCTGTGGACAACATGACATTGCTTTTATTGGACGAATTATCAAATTCTAGTATGACGTTTCATGGCAAATAGTGAGCTGGGGTTCTAAATGTGAGTTCCTGGTCCAGCTTATTTTAGATACAAGGGTCAAAATCTTTAGATATGATTTTTTTAGCCTGTGGACAGCATAACTTTGGTTCTATTAAACGGACCATTGTCAAATTCTGATATTTTGTTTCTTGGCATACGCGTTATCTGTTTATTTTATCAATTTTGTGATCATGGTCCGTCCTATTTCAGGCAAAGGGCCAAAAAAGATACTACATTAGGTTTTTACTGTAAAATCTTTTTTCATCATCCGATTTTGACTGGGTTTTTCTCCTGTTTACCAGAATTTCACATGTGGGGTATGGAACGAATTTTGTGTCGCATGTAACGCTCATTAAATAAATGTATCGCCCGCGATAGTCACAAAAATGCGGAAAAATTTCCATCGAAAACTAGGGCTTCCATGCAAAATATCAGGTATTTTACACGAAATCTGAAGTTTCCGATCGTAAATAAATAAAAGTGACAACAAAAGTCCGAATCAATAAGTGGGAGAGGCCAGTAACGAAAATCCGTAAAACGTACGACAACATCGAGAAAACACAACCCAACACAAAACATTTTATGCAAGCCGTCATATTCCCGATTTGGAACGGGTATTTTATAAATAAAATAATGGGTTAAACCCTATTATAAAAAGTATTATATAACGATACATAGTGTTAAGCAAAATACCAGGTATTTTGGAAAACTACAGTTTCAAATCGGAATAAGAATTGAGTTTCAATTGAAAACGCGAATTTTAGTTTCAGCCAGTGAGACATGAGAAACGGAAATCGTAATAAAGTGCTTAGATTTCATCAAATCAGAAATTCGATATTCAGAATTTAATCAAACCAATCAAAATTGTTTTTCCTGTTTATGAATCCTAATTTTCTGTTTTATTTAACCTTGGTAAATTTTGTTTGATATATATAAAAGAAATAAAATAGACTGGTACTTGTAGGTGTGAACGAACAGCTGATTCTTTAGTCATGGAAGTATTCGATATCGACAGTCCATGTTATTTTAACAGTTGTAAATTTCGCCGTTTTAGATTTACATTTAAAATAGTTATTTAATCTAACAAACCACTGAATTTTTTTTTTTTTTTCAGATTTTTTGTCTACTGTTTACTTCGATCTTATCATATTTCCTTTAACTAATTTATTTCATTTCATTTTCTTATTTTATTTCGTCATATCCTTTTGAAAGTTTTACATACAAATTTAAGAATGAATTTTAGCCTTAATAAGGGATGATAAGCAAGATTTTTTGTCTGCGGTTTAAAGTCAATCTTTCCAATGACCAAACTAGTAGATTTTGGGGGGAATTTTATATGCTGACATTTGCAAGTGTCATGGATTTTATCATAAATAAGATTTGAAATGTAAAATGTTTAGTTCTGTTTGCTGTTTAAAATATTTATTAATCATATTCTTTTCAAGAAGTTTTATATGTTGCGATATACAAATTTCATTAATTCTTGCATGAGTAAAGTCTGAAAAGGGAGAATTTCAACTCTGCACTTTACGCTCAATCTTCAAAAATGACCAAAACAATTCAGTTTTTGAAAAATAAATTTCATCATATCAGTTCTGATCAGTAAAATATGTTGCGATATAGAAATCTCCTAAAATTCAGTGAAAATCAGGTATGAAAAGTAAGATTCTCGGTCTGCAATTTTAAAAAGTAAGATTTTAAGTCTGTGATTTCCTGAATGTTAGCATATATATAGTATGTAAAGTAAAATTTTAAGTCTGAGATTTAAACTAAATTTTTAAAATCACCAACTCAATTAAATCTTTTGAAAGGCGTATTTCATATATCCTTTCACTGGAGTTTACTATGTTGTGAAATACAAATTTCATGACTTTTTGCATTGAAAATGTTTTAAATGCAAAATTGTTAAATTTTATATGTTGCGATATACAAATATCATGAATTCTTGCATAAGTAAAGTCTGAAAAGGGAGAATTTTAAATCTGCACTTTACGCTCAATCTTCAGAAATTACCAAAACAATTCAGTTCTTGAAAAATAAATTTGATCATATCAGTTCTGATCAGTAAAATATGTTGCAATATAGAAATCTCCTAAAATTTAGGGAAAATAAGGTATTAAAAGTGCGAGTATAGGTCTGGAATTTAAAAAAAAAGTATGATTTTAAGTCTGTGATTTCCTGAATGTTAGCATATATTTTTGCGCAATTTTTGCGCCTGTCCCAAGTCAGGAATATGTTGGTCATTGGCTTGTCCTTGTCTTCTTATAAAATTTTAGTTTCTTGATATTCGGGTTATTGGATGTGGTTTGTTTCCATTGATTTATTCATTTTTTTTACCTTTTTGGGGCCATTTAGGGCTTACTATATGGTGTGAGGTTCCTCACTGTGTTGAAGACCATATGGTGACCCCTAGATGTTTTGTTTTGGGTCGTTTTAACCTGGATATGGGATGTTGTCTGCTGGACATTTACCCCATTCCCTTTCTTTTTCATATATAGTATGAAAAGTAAAATTTTAAGTCTGAGATTTAAACTAAATCTTTAAATAACTAAATACCGAAGTTACTGTGAATTTAATTTCTGCATATGCGCATTTCGACAACTTATGTCTCTTCAGTGCATATAAAATCTATACGTTTGGAAGACCATAAAATCAAAGATGTTTATAAACTAATAGATAACAAATAACCAATATGATCTAAATGTGAAGCCAAAATCAGCTAAGGACAGAGCTGTGCATGAGGGAGATACTCCTTAGTTTTCAACAAAATTTACAAAAATGTAGATATTGTAAGGTTCTAAATAGAATCGACTTTCGGGTCAGCACCGAAGTACTGACTACTGGGCTGTTGAATACCCTCGTGGACTAACAGTCCACCAGCAGTGGCATCGACCCAGTGGTAACAAATGACTAAATACCGAAGTTACTGTGAATTTCCAACAACAAATTCATTAAATCTTTTGAAAGGCGTATTTCATATATTCTTTCAATGGAGTTTACTATGTTGTGAAATACAAATTTCATGACTTTTGGCATTGAAAATGTTTCAATGCAAAATTTAAAGTTTGTTGTTTAAACTCAACATTAAAATTTACAAAAAGCAATTCAGTTTCTTTTTTAAATTTACTTCATGATATTAATTTGATTACTTTTTTTTCTTTCTTTTTTTTTTTATTTTTTTTATTTTTTTTTATTTTTTTTTTTTGTGATTTTTCATAAAATTTAGCATAAATCAGGTTTAAAAAGTAAGTCTTTTAGTTTGTGGTTTAATTTTGCTGAAATTCATGAAATTTATCCATCGCAGTAAACAAAACTCCGTCAAAAGAATATCTTTAAATTGTATTTTCAAACTGAATTGCTTTTGTCATTTTCAAAAAGTGATTATAAACCACAGACTTAAAATGTTACTTTAATACCTTGTTGATGCGAAAATTCATATAATTTTCTCTTCGCAACATATAAATATATATTTTTTTTTTTGAAAGGAGAAATGAAAAAAATGGAATAAAAATTTGTTGATGCATTTCATTCTAGTTAAAATTTTATGAAAGAATATATTTTTCCTCTACCAAATTTCGCTTAGCTACCTCAGTAACATGTTCAACACAGCGGGTGTTTTTATACCCCACCACACCAAGTGGCGAGGTATTATATGATATCCTCAGTCGTGTGTTCGTCCGTCCGTCTGTCCGTCCCCCGAAAGTTTCCGACTGATAACTTGTGAACGAAATAACACAGGTCTTCAAACTTAGCATGGAAGTTGTTTACCACAAAACTCAGGTCAAGTTCGATTTTCAGAGGTCCAAGGTGCTCTGGAGTTATGCCCATTGACACTTTTGGGTTTCCGACTGATAACTTGTGTACGAAATAACACAAGGTCTTCAAACTTGGTATGTAAGTTGTTTACAACAAGACACAGGTCAAGTTCAATTAAGGGTTGAGAGGTTCAAGGGGTTCTGGAGTTATACCCCTTTTAACTTAGAAATTTTGTGAAACGTGGCGGGTTATTATGTTATGCACCATTACTTTTTTATAAGGAGCAGGAGACGCTTACTCTACCGGTGCATCTGATCTCAACAATGGTTTTTTATTGGGTTCGTGTTGTTCATCTATGGATATGTGTATATTTTGCATTCACTTTTCTGTGCCATGCTCATGTTATGTCTCTGTTTCTTTGTTTTTCTGACGTTGAAATTGTCCTTGAATTGGTCCATTTAGACTGACGGTTCGGTATTCACTTACTTCATTTGCTTTAGTGTACAAACCTTTTAGTCAATCAATAACGCTTAGAGAAACAAAGTAAGTGCAAACAGAAAACGCGAATTATTCAGTTCAGAACACATACCGATACGAAAAAAAAATCAGAAAACATTCTTATTTGCAATCTTAACTTAAAGATGTATAGTGAATATTAAGTCTTGAAGCACGAGCTAATAAAACACATTTTTGGTGTGTCATTCCTCACTTTGATAGAGTCATTTTGATTTTCAACATTTGTTTCAATTATTAAACAAGTGATATGTACAATAAAAAATGAAAGGATATGGAGTAAATGGATATGAGACAAAGCCTAAAAAAAATGACAAAAACACGCATTTATATAAATATAAATATATAAGAAGTATTTGCTAAACAACAAGTTATTTGTATTAATTTTTTGTTCATGATTACACACACAAAAGAAAACAAAATTTTGATATTTTGAAAGCAAATTGTAGAATGATTACATATTTATTATAAAATTTCTGAAGTAATATCATTTTTATTATTTTGCATTTATAAATAAATCTGCTGAAAATACTTATAAAAGAAAGCTTAACTTTCAAGTCCATCAGACATTGATTATTCATTTAATAAAGAGAAACAACACAGTACATTCTGTATAATATGGTTTCGGTCCCGGTTTCGGATTCCGTTTCGGTTCGACGATGAATAGTAAAAATGTCTTATTGCAAGTGTTTGGGTACATATTGCAAGTATTGAGGCACAGTTTGCATTGCAAGTATTGCGATGCAGATTACATGGCAAGTACAGGGACCCAGATTACACGTTTTTGGGCGATTGCAGATAAAACATTTTAGTGCTGGTGTAAAATTTGCCTCCTATCCATGAAAAATCATGTTATAAATGGAAACACTACAGATGAAACTATGAATAATTCTGCAATTTTCATTTATATTGAACCCTTTGGTCCAATTAAAATGAAAAAAATACATAATAAAAAGATAAATAAATGCAGATCAGTTCCCCTAAATGGAATGTTTATTTTAGTACATCGGAATGGTATCATATACAGAGCAGTCGACATTTACTTGTAAACCGCTATAAACATTTCAAGCCACAATATATTTTCTAGATATCTTATCTTTCAAAGTCTTATTTGCAATTTAGGTCTTGATTTTTGATGGCAGAAAATGATCTTGATATGGAATTGGATATAATCTCCTGCCTTTCATAAAATTTTGAAGATAAAAAGATGAAATAATTTTGACAATAAAAGCAATATTTCACTCTTTACGATATATGAAACTAGTTATTATATCTCCCCTACCACAAGGGGTAGACATGTTGTTTTTGTCTTTTCCGTCTATTTTCTGTCCGTCCTTCCCAAAGGTTGTGCATACCAATACTCATACATCTTTCATCGGATTTCAACCAAACTTCACAACGTGCGTCCGTCAACAATTTCAAGCATCTTCTCCTCTGAAACTGCTGGGCCAATTGTAACCAGACTTGGCCTGAATAATCACCAGGAATTGTTTCAATTAGTCCGTAGATTAGACAACATGGCCACTCTTATTAAAAATAGAACATAGGGGTAAATTGCTTTTTTTTTTGTTTTATTTTGCAAATAACTCGAAAAACCGCTACAGATATAAAAAAATCTGACTGTGTAAAAATTATCAGCTTAGCAGGATCTATCTGCCTTGCAGTTTTAAAGAAAATCCGAAACCCATCTTGGAGTTATTGCCCCTTTTTCATAATCCATATAAAATTTTCAAGTTTTTTGACATTTCTTTTTTTATAAGAGAAATATAAGAGATAGAGTTTATCTTTAAATTGCGAAAATGTTCAGCATGTCAAGATCTACTCACCTGAAAATTTTGATGAAAATTTGAATACCTATATAGGAGTTATTGCCCTTTATTGGTCAAGTTTTTTTTATATTTTGTTTTAGTTTTTCAAAAACGCTTTGAGATAAAATGAATCTAACACGAGTGGGTGTGCAAGGAAATGACATCTCACACACCGAAGGGCAAGATAAAGGTTGTCTCTGACGAGGCTGCGCCGAGAGAGGCTACTTATCTTGCCTTCGCGTGTGTGAGATTTACCTTGTCCCTCATACCTTCCCGTGTTTGATTTGTTTTCTCACCCTACCAACAAAAAGGATTTGTTGCTCATTTCCCCCATGGACACCATGTTATGTACTATCAAGAGTAGTGATCGATTTCTGTTGACATTAAATAATTCAAAACAATACATTACACATTTATTTACTTATTCTAATTTATTATATACTGTTGATCTTAAATTTGACCTTAGTGACGTTTGTTTACTTACAGGAGTTCTTGAGTTATGCGCCTTTAAACTTTGAAGTTTTGTGGCAGGGTGTCATGTAACGCACACTTACTATTTTTCTGATAAGGCCAGTTTGATTTTTCTCCGAAGTTCTAGCGACCAAGCAGGGGAGAGCTATACATTTGTACATCTGTTAGGGTCCCCACCTCACCTTTTATCCATTTGATCCTTGCATTTCTGAAGTCGTGAATGCTACGTAAATCAGATCTCTGGACAATATAAGGCTGCACAATTTTAATAACAAAAAATTAAAGCAAACACAGTCTCAATACCAAAAAAAGAATAAAGATCCTGCTGTCAAATTTGAGAAAACAATTTTTGATCATTCACCTGGCTTTTCGTTTTTGCATATTAATGTTCTTATACACTTGCCAAGTATGAAAACATAGCTAAAAAAGTATGGCAATTATAACAGTTTTGGATGCATCGACAGATAGGATGCATCATATGCCCTTGATCCTTGATCTTGGACGTTTAAAGTTTACAGCAAATATTGAAAATATTGTATGCCAGATATTTTTTAGAAATGAGTCCTTAAATTTCGAATTTAATATTTATACTATAATTATCATGGTATTCTAATTTTGGTAAAATATTCAATATTCAACAAATGATCATATAACGCAGTAATTCACGAATGCGGGTAGCATGTATATGAGTTATAGTGATTTTACTCTACATAATAAATCACATTTTCTAGATTAATTTCATTCAGCATAGAAGCATTTAAACTTGAAGCTTCTGTAGTGTTATAGCAGTATATCCATTGTTTTCAACGGGAAGTGTCAATTTAAATCTGACCAGAAGTCAAGAATTTTGTTTCAATGTACATTTCTACATTGTCAGGTTAATGATTTTCCACATGTCTACTATTGAATTTTATACACGTGTATTTCAAAAGTACATTTCTTTAAGATTTGAGTTGAAAAGTTAATATGTGGTTAAGATTCTTAACTTAAGATTTACCAATTACAACCTATAATAACACAATAATAATTTACACAATGACTTACAAACAATCAATTTGTAAGTGCCTACTTACATGTACATGCGTGAATGTGAGAGGTTGAAGGGCAAGGACCTTTGTTAAAATGTGAAGATAAACCATTTTATTCAGCAGAAATATGAGAAATAGCCTTTGTGGTATCCACAATTTTTAATAATGTCATTTATTGGAATTGGAATTTGAAAAATTTATTTTCAAGTAATTTGGGATTTTAAAAGTCATTTTCACAGGATCTTTGATCAGACAACTTTCTAACAACACTTATATATAGTTCCAATGCACTGAATGTTAACTTCATGTCCCTAATATTTTATGGCTTAATTTTAACTTTTTTAATAAAATTAAATCATAAATTAATTTCTGTCAGATTTTTATTATAAATTAATTTATGTAAGATTTTGGACTCCTCTAGTTTTATCCATAAAGAAGTATTATAAATATTTCCCCATGGACCCCTCCCCCTTTCTGTTTCCATAATTTAATTTCATACATCTTTATGACCATACAATGCAATTTGCATTAAATCATATTTAATCATTCACATTCATTCACTGTCAAACGGGGCTAATTTGAAACTTTCAGGAGTTCAGACTCGTGCCAAATTTCTCAAAGACAGGATTATCAACCTATCAATTTTCACTTAAATTTTCTTTTTTAATTTTCTATTGATATGCATTTTGAATTTTATTTGCTACATTACAATCTTCAGGGTCAAGCAAATACATACAATCTACATTTAACATTGAAAGTATATTTGTTCTAGTATTTATTACTTACTACGGGCATCCCATATGATAAAGATTGTATTAAAAAGTACACACCATCCGTAAGTGGTTGAGCTTAGATTGAGGAGAAATCTAACTTTTTGAAAAACTGAGAGGGTTTGAGTGTTCAGGTATTGTATGTTAATGTTCAGGTTTCTAATCAATCTATCCATTTTTTTCTCACCCGAGACGGAAGTTGCGGAAAAGAGGAAATAGGTGTGTAACTATGACAATGGCGACAGCGTTAACTTTTACTAAAATCAGAATGTTTTGAAACCCCTTTGATGTAGAAACATCATATTTGGTCCAGTAGTAGCATTATTCAAGTACTACCTGTCGAAAATAAAACCGCTCGGCCTTGGCCTCAATTGCACGGTCCAGTGACCACATTAAAATTTTCAGCTAAAGTGCATTTCTACACAAGAAGTAGTAGAGCAATGATATTTAGTATATAGTATTGTCTTGGGAAGTACATTTGAGTCTGTCATTCACTGTCCCCGATTGTTACAGTGCAGGTCAGTTAATGACAGTATTTGGTATTACTGGCATTGCCGGTCCTACATTGTAACAGTGCATGACAGGTTGTCACAGTTTTTTTTTTAAATTACTGTGTTGCACTGTGGCGGATTGTCACAGTACAACTTAGTTAATTACATTATAAAGGTATATGTACATGTAAAATTAATTTATCCATAACAATTCGAAATTTTCAAAATAAAAAGTAAAATTTAAATTTGTTTATCTTAAGGAGACAATTATTTTATTATCAGGGGAGGGGGGCTTGTGCGATTTTGTAAAAAAGATAATTTAATCTTGGTACCAATAATGGTAAAATAGCAGTGACAAATTGAGCTGATTAGTATTTACAAATTGGTGTTAAAAATATCTGAAACCGCATCTGATTTGCTCATTCAAAAGGAAAGAATTAAAAGGGCATTTCCAGCACCAATGAAAAAATAATTCACCTGTAGTCAATGTTTTATTCCTTTTTTTCTTAGTATTCAGCGAGTTAAGTCTTAATTCGGCCTATTAGTGGTTGAAAATTTCACCGTCATTTTTCCAAATCCTAGTTAGATAAGCTCGAAAAAAGAGACATATTATTTGAAAGTTTTTTTTTTCTTATGTAATGAAAATAAAAGTCTTAAATGAAAGAAGCATCTCCGAACAATGTGGTGTTCAGATCTGAGGAACTTGACCGTTTGGAGCTTTTGTAATGTTTGTCACTAGCAAGTTTACTTCAATATGAATCTGGATATCTTTGCTACAATTTTTGTGCAATTTACATGACAGAGACTTCAATAAACTTTAATCAATAGGTTAATTTTACACCTGGTCAATAGGTGATGTTACCTTTCGACATATGCACTAGTACGGAATATGAACGGAAATGATGCAAGTCATTTATTCGATGTCAAAATCGATCTTGAAAGGTTGTCAGCTTATACTAAACTTGAGAAAGTTGATGCTTATTTGGGATAAAACAGTCATCTCTTGTAAGAGTTCCTGTAGTTATGTATCTTTGATTTTTGCTTTGTATTCTTTTCTTATTTTCAGACATTTAAATTAATATTTACTGTATTTGCTTTACGTGTAAACATTAAGTCTGCACCTCATTCTAGATGGCAGGGAACTTAGTTTAACATTGACGATATTGAACAACGCATTCAAATATCTCCTCTGAAACAACTAGGCAAATTGAAACCAAACATAGTCACAATTTTCCTTTTGTGGTGCCCTTTAAATTCGTGTTTTTATGTTCGTTCCTCAGTTGGTCCCTTTAAAAGGTGACAGAATCCAAAATGCTAGCTAGTAGCTACAGGAAATATAGTCCAACTTTGAAGCAAATACCACCAAGGTATATCAACATAGTTGAAAATCAGTTCATATATTATTTAGGTTATTTAGACTCAATGTCTGCCATGGCTCAAGTAAGCGATACAGGCTCTTGAGAGCCTTTTGGTTTAATTAGTAGGTTTAAAATGGCAGTTTTCTCTGTTTTTTTCTTTAATAAATTAAATACTTTTCTGAAGAGTTTTAAGCTTTTCCAGTTCACCTGCCCATATTTTCTTGCCAGATAATGAAACCATCATCAAGATAGGGTTTCCGGTTATTTATCAAGCTATTTATGAAATGGTTGTCTGAATTATGTTTACAATATATTTTTGCTTCGTTATATCTCATAACTAAGTAAACCTTAATCGAAGATACCTTTCTTACAATAACGTTTACGATAACCACTCTTATCACATAAAAATTATTATTTCGTAACATGCCCATCTAGTATGAATTTATTATTAATCTGTCTACAAGTTTCTAAGGAAAATTCCGCCGTGCGCGGTCCCGGCTGAAGAATAGGCCCGCAGCATTCTCTGAGCTTGGAGTATGAGCCATCCTAACAGAGGACCCCGAGGGAACCCCGGGATATAGAAATAGGACCCAGTATCTCCGGCTTGCGGGGTGTGACCCCTCCTAAACGGAGGCTGACCCCGAGGGTCCCGGGATATAGAAATAGGACCCATTCCGTGGTTGTGCGGGATTAATAAATACACAACCCATCTTTCGGATGGGATGTAAACTCAGGTCCACGTGTTGGAAGAAATGCCACGCTTCCTGCACGTTAAAGAACCCTTGTAGCAAGCTCTCTTTGGGGTGGTCCGTAGGTGATCGGCTACAAGGCTAAATTCCCCGCCCTTGACGATTTCACCCTACTTTTCCAGTGGCAGTCAGAATTTCCCGTCCCATGGCCATTTCCATACCCCAGAGTGATTATTTATCAACAAACTTGTTCTCGTCTTGATATAGCTGAAATATTGCTGAGTAGACGTTAAACAATATTCAATCAATCAATCAATCTAAGGAAAATTTTTTAACCAAACTTCTATAGCTTCCATTTCATATTGTGCGGGATATTTGTGTATAGGTTGATGACGTTAAATGAAACAAGAACACGTTAATATGAATATAATCTGCACGCATAGACAGAATATTGTCACTCTCATAGTGCACCGCTAGAAATTCTTATATTTTCGTTTTCACCGAAGTTTCAACTTTTCAGTGCCTTAAGTTGTTTGAAATATACAGAGCTTTGGTATCAATTGGAAGCCTTATTCATAATATGTAAAATGAATATAAATTTGACTAATTTACGCCTTATTTATAGCCTGAGGGTCCAAAAATGCCCCCCCCCCCTGCAAAAAATGGGGGAAATGACGATTTCTTGGCTTATTTTTGTCAGCTAACAGCTTTGAAAATTTGCAGTACTTTTTATTACTAACTTATCAGTTGTGATACAAGATTGGAAAAAACACAAAAAGTGGGGTATTTGTTGTAGTGTGAGACTAGATTAAGAGAT
Source organism: Modiolus philippinarum (assembly GCA_002080025.1). Lineage (NCBI taxonomy): Eukaryota > Metazoa > Mollusca > Bivalvia > Mytilida > Modiolidae > Modiolus > Modiolus philippinarum. The sequence continues at coordinate 80,541 of MJUU01042097.1, read as the reverse complement.
TAGGGACTTAAACTTGTTTAATAATCATTGCTGAGTTATCCGAAATTCCTCGAATGGAAAACAAACTCTGAAAACTAATGAAGTCATGATGTCAAACTGAAAAACATTAGAACTCCAGAATTCGACTTTGACCTTATTTTTCAGTGGAAAGTTTTGTGTTTTTGGATAGGTTATAAATGATGTATAGATTTTATCAACAAATAATGAAAATTCATTTCCGACCGCCATTGCTCTAATGTTGAACTCCGCAAACATTTTTGACCACTGTTTCGAAAAATGTCTCTCATTAGCAACGACTAAAGTTTGTCCTAAAAAATATGCAAGGAATTAATACATATTGGTTTTCTGCAAAGTATGCAACAATAGTTTTAGTTCTATCAGTCCTATACGGATTTAACAACAAATTGTCTAACATATTTAACTTTTATCTTCTTTTAGGTTTACAAATATCGAAGTAAGCAGAGCGTTCCCTAAGAATTAAGGAAAATTTATAAATAATCCAACTCTAAATGCCATAGAAAAAAAATAATGTTTTATTTCTATAACGGTTTATATTTTACTATATCTGACACACAAAATATCTTTTAAAAGGAATTTACCTGTTCATGTGAACTATATTTGGCCATTTACTCGTAAACGTGTACTAGTTTGCCAGAAGTTCGGCTGATTTGTTGTTAAGATGTAGATTTGCTATGAATTTATATGTTTCGCTATAATACATGAATGTCTGTGTTATACGTAGAAAACGTTTTTAAATATTACAGGCAAATTACATCCTGACAAAATGATACACTTTAAACCCTTATTGTAAATAAAAGCACTACTTATTAGATTTAATGTTGCTTGAAAAGTTACAGATTCGATATAATATTTTACGAAAGGATATGGAGTAAATATACATGATACCATAACACATATGTTAACTCCAACTGCAATAATTTTAATGAGCTGTTTAGCCTTTTCGGAAATTTATTCCTCATCTGCAGCACTAGAACCCAAACAAAGGAAATCAATAATTTCAAAAAAATGTAAGAATGCATAAACCAAACGAAATCCGAATAACCAGGTATATCAAATATAGCTTAGGACAAAACTACGATGATGGGAGTTAATCCTTCGGTTTTAGAAGTATGAAATATGACTTATTACTTTAACCATTTAATACAAACAAATGCCTACATTAGTACAAATAAAACCATACCTGGGATCGTGTGCGTAATTTCTTCTAAAAAATGGGTGCAAAATGGAAATTTTCTGATTTTTTTTTTCAATTTTGTTTTATTATTATTTTTTTTTCATCAGTTTTCAAAAGGCAATTGGGAATGTTTTATATGATATAAAAATAATGATTATTTAACACTTATTAGTGAACTTAATTCCATCTATATTGTGATATTTAAGAAATAACCTCTTCGTTGTTACAAAAAAAAAATACATAGAAATGACGTTTTAATGTGAAAAGTAAGTTGAAAAAGACTTTCCAGTTCAAAGTCACATAAAAACTGACTGTCCATATTATTTGATTTTAATGCTGATGATGGAATGAAATGCATGTACAGCATAACGAAATTAACGGTTTTTATGCAACTTCGGCATTTTTTGTATTTTGAACATTTTTATCTCCTACTTACAAAAAATACCAATTAATCATTTAAAGATTGTCATTTTTAGTGGAACGTAATAGGATATTTATCATGGTATCAATAAAAAGGGGAGTTTTTGAGATTCTAGAGTCAATATATCTCAGCAACAGGCCAGGTATGACAATTTTATCCATATATATATACAAAGTTTCATATATAAGTTTCATATGTAGGAAGGCTTGATATCATGGTCAACGGAAATTATATCCTTAGCTAGCTGTCAGTAACTGCGAGCATTTGTCCGGACAGTACCTGTGTGTATTGTCTTCATGTTTTATGTACCTCATTGTTAGGGTACTCGTCTTGATAAGTTGGACTTTTTCTAGTTTGATTTTTACTGTGAGTCTTTTTGTGTATTTAATTTTTAGCAATTCACCATACATAGGGGAGGGTTTAGATCCAAGAAAACGAGTTAAACCCCACTGCAATTTTTGCGCTTGTCCCAAGTCAGTAATATGTTGGTGACTGGCTTGTCCGTGTCTTCTTATAAAATTTTAGTTTTTTGATATTTTGGTTATTGGATGTGGTTTGTTTACATTGATTTATTCACTTTTTTACCTTTTGGGGCCATTTAGGGCTTGCTATATGGTGTGAGGTTCCTCACTGTGTTGAAGACCTTACGGTGACCCCTAGATACTTTGTTTTAGGTCGTTTTCACCTGGATATGGGATGTTGTCTCCTTGAAATTTACCCCATTTCCTTTTTTTCAAAAATATATATTTTATACTACTTTGGGGCATTTCAATTTTAATGAAGCTTTGAATAAAATTCACAGTTAAGTAATTTACTTACGAATGGCAATTGTGAAGTCATGTTTAGATCAAGGTGTAGACTTTTATTTTTATGATTTATATGAACTTCAGAACGTTAGACGTATAAACTATGATAAATCATATAAAACGAAATAATCATTTTGTATTTGTTTTTTGATTGATAAAAATCAAATGTCACGTAAATAATCTTGGTATGTGAAAAACAAAGCCATATACAATAATGTTTTACTATAGTTACTAAATAGCGTGATGTTGTTATGATTTGAATTAAAAATTTCAAGAAAATATCTATTTTTTGGGAGGGGGGTCGGGGCGATATTGTTCGTATTTTGCATTGCCTTGAACACTTCTTGTACATGTATATACTGTATTAAGATGGTCAAAGCATAGCTGAGGCAAATTTAATCACAATCAGGCAAATGTGCGCTTCGTAGTTTACAAATTCAACAATTCAACTTGTAATTTTGTAAAATTTTAAAATGCTAGAAATTCCCACATTTCACGAATATCGGACCAAATATAAAATTTTACCAATATTTTGGCGTTAAAATTGCATATTCCGATATATATATAGCATTTCTGGAAAGACAGCAAAAAATTAGTGTGTTTTGAATGTTTTGTACGTATTTTTGTAAAGAAAGTCAAACTTTTGGGATTTTTTATTAATGAAGACAAGAAAACATGAAAGATTTACAATGGCCGAAAATTTCAATCACATGCCACAATTAACCAGGAAACTGCACAGATAAACAAACAAAGAGACAAAAGTCAAACATAGACAACGGTAGGTACTCGGGATAGCCAGACTTCGTACCAAAACTAACAACAGCTAGCGGTAGAGTTAAATCTGTTAATGGGTACCCAAACCTCCCCTGTCTCTATCCCGTTTCTCTATAGTATAATTAACATACGATTAAAAGTATCATTTTGTTGGGGTAGGGTTAAAATGTCTGGTAATTGGAGTCACATTGAACACACTTACAGTTTTAAAGGCAATCACTGTATCACTATGAACGGTTACTTGGCATATTTGATGATATATCCTCCCGAGTTGCCACATATAACGAGATAACTGTGAATTTTGGACAAAATTTCATCAATTGCGGAAAACTATTGAGTTTAAGCCGTCAAGTGGGTTTCAAAGTACCAAATTATGATAGGATTCATGACGCATTGTTTTATACAACGCAGATTTAGCGTGATATGGTTATTTTTGTACAAACATAGAAAAAATTTAGGAAAAAATTGTTGGAGTAGGGGAAAGATTTTCGGTATTTATAGCCAAGTCAAACAATCCTTGTTTTATTAAACAATGTTTTAACCGCTTAGAACAATTAATTGGCATATCTGCTAATTTGTCTTCCAGATTTTTCATATAAAACGAGGTAACAGTTAATTTTGTACAAATCTGAAATGTAGAAAATTCCCATTTTTCATGAATTTCGGAAAAGAAGTTGAGTTAAAGGTGACATAATAACTGTTAAATATCAGGTTATGTTATAATTTTGCAACATGGTTATATACAATACATATTTTGAATGTTCTGATTATTTCTATGCAAACAAGGAAAAAAAAAGACAATTTTAAGTCAAAATTTGTTGGGATAGGGATAAGAGTTTTGGTATTTAGAATGATATTCCTTGTTTTTTTTTTCTTAAAAAGACTGCTACTTCATGCAATAGAGCATTTACTTGACATATCTGGAGATATGACCTCAGAATTAACTTATTCAACGATTTCTCAGTGAATTATGGAGAAATCTGAAATGAAAAAAAAATACATTTTTAATTCATTTCGGGCAAAATATCGAGTTAAAGTCGACAAATGGCTGTTAAAATACCAAATCATGATACAATTAACGCCACATTGTCATAAACAACACAAATTTTGCGTGTTCTGTTTATTTTTATGCAACATAGACATTACATTTACAATTTTTGAGTAAATTTGTTGGCGTAGGGATAAGTTTTATGGATGTAGGAAATTTATATTACTTCAAAATTACTTTAATGTGTACAAGTTGTGAAGAAGGTATTATTTATTCTCATTTTATACCCACTTTTCATGAATTTGAAATACTCATACATAAAATGAGTAAAAAGGACAAAAATGTGTTGAAAACGAAAATATTCAAAGATTAGTGTTTATCGAGAGTTCACACTGTTAGTGCTTTAGTTTTTTGTGTTGTATATGTAATGTTGGTGTGTTTTGTGGGCATGTAGTGTCTTTGGTCTTTCGTCGTCTGGTTTTCTGGCTTTTGCTTTGTCTCTGGACTTTGATTTGTGTAATCTTGTGCTTTGTTCCTTCGGTTTTCTACTGCCGTTATTTTGTCAATAAAAACATATTTAAACCATGTGAACGTGTATTATCTTGCAAAAAGGACATTAAAAGACTAAAAAAACAATTGCAAAAATTATGATATGAAAAGCACACTGGATTCTAGAGGCCATTTAACTTACACAATTCTGAGAAACATCTTAAAACTTACGTCAACATTTTGAAGTGGTAGGGGTAAGGTTTTTCAATTTTTTAACGTAATGGATATATATGTATACAAATGGTCCTTATGTATGATATTTGTAAACCTTATACCATATGCTTTCATTTTATACCACATTTTTCCATAACTGAGAGGTACCAGTCAACTATTTGAAGCAATTGAAAGAAAAACGTTAGTCAAAAACGAAATTTTCCAAATTTCGTTGCGTGGGTCTGACAAAGTAGCCTTCTACACTATTGCGTGCAGGTCATTATCATGTTAGCTTGTTTATTTTTAAAGAGGGGATGCAAGCAGACTTAAATATATGGGCGGGTTCATAAGAGGTGGAGATAGTTTGGGCACGTGGGTTACTCAGCTATGGACTGTATTTATCGTTCTCAATGAGCTTCCTTTGTCGACCGTCTTCTAAACTATATCTTTATCATTTTGCAATGGTTATAATTATTTAATTGTCTCCATAGATTTATGTAGGAGATACGGGGGATCCTCTGTACCAACGTCATCTACTGCATTTATCATTGTTTCTTTGGGAAACGGTTGGTCCGGTCGCAACAAATGTTTTCATCAATGATCACTACTAAAATGATTTTCAGGTTGTTTTAGGTGAAAAACTATTTGAAACTGATAAATACAAGTGAACTAGAGAAAAATTACGGTTGAAGACACTTAAACCGTTAGGCATACATTCCAAAGAATATGACTCTTTTTCTTTTGCTTATGTGCACGTATTGACTAAACAATTTTTGTTTACTTATTTATTAATTTTATTTATTATTTTTATTATTATTATTATTTTTTTTTTGCTATTGTCTTTATGTAGGTTACGCCATATTTCTTTATTGTTTTTGTTTTTCGCTTTCGTTAACACTTGCTTTCGTAATCTAAATTGCCCACATAGATTTAAAAAAGGACTGTAATTTATTTCATTTGGGTATATCAATTGGAAAATTCATTAAATGTTCACAAGGAACATCTAAAGCTTGACTACGCTCTTTTTAATGGCAAAATTTGCTTTTTCTGAGTAGAAATTAGCACCCATAATCTTTTTCAAAGAAAAGTTCTGCAAAAACAATTTTCTATAAGATTTGTGTTGGTGTGGTCATTATACTACAGGGAAAAGCAATAGAGAAAAGGAGAGGTCCATTAACCGGTTTACCCTTCCACTAGTCTCGGTACCAAATCCGGCGATCCCAAGTTCCTATTGTTGATTTTTTCTTTGCTTTTCAGTTGAGTTTTTCTTGAGCAATTAACGACTGAATCGGCCCTGTGATTGTAGCTTTCAACCGTTGTAGATGTTTACTGGGGTCTTTCTGTTAAAATCAATTTCTTCTGACAAGAAACGCCGTGACAGAAATTGATTATTACTTTAAAAACCGTAATCTTAATTTTGTTTCAGTTCATCTAATATAGAAAATGGCATTCTTGAAAACTCTGAAACAATATTTGTTTTGTGCTTTATTCAAAGTTGACGCTACCAGTATGTCTTTTGAGTTCCTAGGTCCTTTGAATGAAACAACAGGGGGACAACGGAATATATTCTGCAAGCTTTCGTCACTCTCTCTCACGGTTTCAATGTTTTCTGACTATTATTATAGCATTAAGTGTTCTTAGGTCAGAATGCTAGGTAACAACGCGGGGTTCAAAATCCTTGTCTTTGAAGCGTGCGAGGCTTGTTCGGTCTACATTTCGTATTTTTTGAAATTATTCTTTTGAAATTATTCAATTTGAGTTATGGTCTTCCAAACATTTAGATTTTATCTGCACTGAAGAGACATAATTTGTCAAAATGCGCATATGCAGAAATTAAATTCACAGTAATTTCGGTATTTAGTTATTTTATCAATAGGTTGTTTTATCCCCGAGTCTTAAGGTGTGTTTTTCAATTCACAAATTCTTTAGTTGTTTATAGCTTCAGTAGAACAATCTTCTTTGATTCGCAAACCTTGGCTGTACGAAATTCCACGAGTGATGTGTATTGGATGACAGCAATTTGGAGATAAACATAGGAAGCAGTCACAGCCTGCTAAGCTTATCTCGTTGCCCAGCATAGTCACATTTCAACATGTCAGTAAACAGAAATGGACTATAATTATTCTATTTAACAGATTAATTCATGCATAAAGTTAAGGTCACAGTCAGCATCCGAAGCATGCATTGTGGTTGCCATCCTAAAATGTATCACAAATACCAATATGGTTGATGTTGGACATGTCAGTAAGTGGAAATGGACAATGAATATTCTACCTAAAATGTCATCCATGTGTAAAATATATGTCACAGACATTATCAGAATCATGCATTGTTGTTTTCCAAAATGCATCATACATACCAATATGGTTGATGGTGGATACGTCAGTAGGCAGGAATTATACTTTAACCCTTCCACCTAATTAAGTCGCTCATGCGTAAAATAAAGGTCACAGTCAGGATCCTAAGCATGCATTGTTGTCATCCCAAAAGGCTTCATACATACCAACATGGTTGTTGTGGGACATGTCAGTAAGCGGGGATGGACTTAAACCATTCTACATTACCAAGTCGTTCATGCTTAAATATATGTCACAGTCAACAACGGAAGCATGCATTGCAGTTGTCATCCCAAAAGGTATCATGCACACAAATATGGTTAATGTGGAACATGCCAGTAAGGGGGAATGGAACTTAACCATTCTACATATCCAAGTCACTCAAGAGTAAAAATAAAGGTCACAGTCAGCATCCACAGTGTGCATTGTTGTTGTTATTCCAAATTCATCATACATACCAATATGGTTGACGAGTGAAAAATGTCAGTAAGCGGGAAAAGGCTTAAACCATTTCACATAACCAAGTCGCTCATGCGTAAATCAAATGTCACAGTCAGCATCCGAAGCATGCGTTGCTGTTGTCAAACCATTAGGCTTCATACATACCGATATGGTTGATGAGGGACATGTAAGTAAGCGGGAATGGACTTACACCATTCTACCTAACAAAGTCGCTCATGCATAAAATATTAGTCACAGTCAGCATTCTAAGCATACGTTGTTGTTGTCTTTCCAAAATGCATCATACATACCAATATGGTTGATGTGGGACATGTCAGTAAGTATTCTACCTAACAAAGTCCCTCATGCGTAAAATATGGGTCACAGTCACCATCCGAATCATGCATTGTTGTTGTCTTTCAAAAATGCAACATGCATACCAATATGGTTGATGTGGGACATGTCAGTAAGCAGGAATGGACTTTAACCATTCTACCTAACCAAGTCGCTCATGCTTAAAATGTAGGACATAGACAGCATCCGAATCATGTATTGTTGTTGTCATCTCAAGATGCATCATGCATACCAATCTGGTTGACGAGAGATGTGTTCGTCAGCAGGAATAGACTTTCACTATTCTTCCTAACCAGACGCGGACGCCGACGTCGATGCCGACGGTAGGGGTATCACATAAGCCCCTCCCACTTCGAGAAGTGAGCTAAAAACTGGTGTTTATAACTTTTCTTTGTGTGGAGGTCTACTATCATAACACCGTTTTTAGAAGCGGTTTTATTGTCTTATAAAGAAATTTATATTTTAATGATATTTTGGATGTAAACTTTATACTCGAATGGGAGTCATTTCAGTATTGGATATAAGTATGTAGATGTTCTTCTTTTTCAATCCTTTAATATCAATATAACGGAACCACAAAGATGGCTTATATAGAGCCAAGGATTCGGTCTTCCTAATTAACCATAAATATGTACGCATAAGTTAGGAACATTTTAGAAACAATGCTTGTTCCTTTGATCTGTAGAAAGTATTCATTGCTGAAGAATAAAATTATTGTTTTATCAGTATCCTTGTCAAAAGTGTACATATACATTGTTTATGTAATCATCTAAAAACAAAGCAACATCACCAACATTCCCGGTGTACTGGATCTAAAAAATACACAATTCACCAGAATAATGAAACGAGGCAGGACACTGAAGTGAACAGTCACGCGTCTTAAAATTGGTTTATTGAAACTTATCCGGTTCTTTATAAAAAACGCCATTTAAAATGATAAAAATAAAGTGCAACAAAACCGTTTTTCAAAGACTAACTATAGAAAGGTCGGTGAAAACCGAACCAAAACAAATAATCCAAGGTCAATGGCAACATCCGAAACAACAACGAAACAGAGACACAAAATGAGTACGGCGCAGAAAAGAAACATGGAAACACACACACACAAAGGTGAACCTCACGGAAATTTATAGAAATTTATTCAAAGTATCGAGAGCTACATTTTGGACGCTGTTGACAACAAATATATATAAATTTTCAATGATAAACTATTACATTAAATCCATATACACTTATATTAGATCTTTCTGTGATTCTTTTACTGTTTACTGTTCACTTTTTCACTGTTCAATGATCCCTTACCTTTTCCCTCTTTTGAGATATATATGGTAGATCATATATATAACGTTGGAAGACATAAAACATTCAGTCCTACAACTCTTATAATTTCCTAAGAATAAGAGTTTGAAGGTAGGTGGGTGGATTTCTTTTTCTTTTATATTCTTTTTCTTTCTTTTTTTTTTTTTTTGATGGTTTATTGTATAATGTTATTGTTTGGATTATTTGGGTAGTGTTTTATTGTTTTTGTTTTTTTTAAGGATTAATGGGAATCCCTTCCTTGCATTAAACAATATATTCATATTTGAACGTGACAAGAAAAAGTTGCTGTAAAAATTAGAAACGATTCCAAGCTTTCGATGACATTTAAATAATATTAATCTTCGATAAACACATGAGCGAGAAAGTGAAAAGGAAGGGATAAGGAGTAAATGAAATTGAGACAAAGTCTCTACAAACAAATGGCAAAATAAAGTTATGGAACAACTTTTATATGTTGTTCTTCAGGCATGCTTTTTGAAAAGTTTATTTTTTCTCTAAGTTCGCTATTTTGTAAAACAATGTTATAAATCTTAAATTGACAGAAATGACCGATTGGTAAACGTAACAACCTCACTCCAAAATAGAATGAATTCAGTTGGGTTGTTCGCCCATAAATGTGTCGTTCCTCAAATTGATTTTCCTTACTGGTCTCTCCCTCTAATATGCTTCTGTATATATGTGTGTGTACAAGTACAGAGATATAAAGTATAGAGATATGTATTTTTGTGTGTATTTTGTTTATATGGCTATTACTATTTTGCATGATCTGCCATAATGATTTACTTTAATGTTTAGTATGTAAATTATGCCCCTGTTACGCAGTAAGCAGCGACTGTGTTTATTAATAAATGTTAAAGTTGTAACCTTTGTTGTCACTTTGATTAAGAAAGGTTTTGATTTAATAGAATCCTTTATGTCCAACATCCTGTTTATAACTAAGTGCATTAAACCTAGTATTTTGAACCGTAAGTCATAACACTGCGCTATAATAGCTCGTTGGATCGAATAAATCAGCAGCAAGTGCTTATAAAAAAAAACTAATTTCATCACGATGAGGAATAAAATTAGTCATTACCATTACAATGTATGTTATTAAACTAAAGGAACTTACTTCCAGTCAAATCTTTTATCTTAGGATAATGGAAATCCTGACGTAGATGTTGTAGCGGATCTTTTCTGTCCATCAAATCAGCAAACTCCACACTGTCTATTGATAAACCCTCAATTCTTGCTATATTTTGTAAGGTTTGAGCGGGATGATTTTCCACATATATTTCGCATTCAGGATTTAAATCTTCCATTTTATCAAAACCTGTTCTTAGGAGAAATAGAAATGTAAAACTTACATGATTTGTTTTTACACCTTAATTAGTGTTAGTGAAATTATTTATATGCACATTATCTTATATTATACATTATGAACACATTTGCTAAAACACAGAGAATTGCTTAATCAGATGTATTGGTCATCTTTTTTTACAAAAGGTATCTGATATTTTTGGTAGATTTTTTTTTCTAAATTTCGTCAAAAGCTTTATCATATCAATGTTTTAACATATACATTATGTTTGCCATACGAAGGTTGAGTACGGACGTAGGGAGAGTCAAACATATTCTGTGTGTTACTAGATTTCTTGTAACAAGCTCTATTTTGAGTTGTCCTTATTTGGCCAGTAAAAGGCCATTAAACCAATGAAAGGATATGGAGTAATGCAGACAAAGTCTCTAGAAATACATGGTAAAACTAAGCAATGGAACATTTTGTATTTTTTTTCTTGTTGTTCTTCATCTTGAAGTCGCCATTAGGGCTCATCAATGAACTATGCCCATACCTCATAGTAAATCAAGACGAACCCTAGCACTGGTTTTGGCTAATGATCAAACAATAACACATCCATGATATATTTAACCCATTGATATACATAAAATTAAGTTTTTTACACACTGTCCTAAGCTACTGGACAGATAAAACACAGAGTGCAAATTAAGTTCATTTTGAGAAAGCTTTGCATTAAAAGATAGTGAGACGTAAAATGCCAAAATTTGAAACTATGTTAGTATATCCATATGAGAAATTCTCTGAAGAACAAGGCCGATTTTTGGTCATAGCAAATGACATTTTCTTTCTCTAATGTAATTCAAAATTTATATCGAGCATAAAGGTACAACAGATAGTTATATTTCAATTTTTTTTTCGTTTTTCAACTACTTCTTAAGTGTTTTCTCTCTGTGAAAGATTGAAAATTTCATTATATCAAGCAAAATCATTTCACTTGCCTGAAACGTTATATTTTGATTACTTACGTGTACGTAATTTCGTGCTAATTCATAAAAACGAAAGGAAATCCTGAATTTTAAGTCCAAGACTAAGCTCTGTAATTTTTTACTTTTACACGCACAGATACGTCTTATAATAGAATTAAGGTTTGTGTCTTAAAACATTTATGCAAGTAACTACAAACTGATAATGACTCAGGATGAAATAAACATTCTGATAAGATATCATTACACAGTTATTTAATGTTTTTGTCTTTTAACTATGACAGCAAACAGTTATTTGGAGATCAGTAAAAAATATTCGAATGTATGAATTTACAGCGTTATATTAGGATATTTGGGAGGTTGAGAAGCAGCAAGAAAATTGACAGAGATTCTCCTTGAACCCAGGTATTTTTAATGAAAAAAAAATACACCCGAAGTGAAGTGTTTTCCCAATAACAGTACAGTATCGAAATGAATTTATGTGGTTAATAAGCTATTCTCTCCTAAAATACTTAGCAGTTGAAACTGGATAATAAGCCATCATGTGCATCTATATTTCACAAGAAAATATTTCTGCTTGTACGATGGAAATTTATTCAGTTTTAAACCTATCTTAGCATCTTTACATTAAGCTGCAGGTCTAAGGACATCTTGAGAACGCAAATATAAGCTGAAATAATGTGGTTGGCAATGACCAATATACATGGACAATCTTTATACAAATTCAGAACTATTAATTGTTCGACAAATGATAGGATGGAGTAGAAAATGAAAATGAGGCCGACACTAACAATATCATGATATCGAGTTGAGCATTAAAACAACTGCTGCAATTAAAGACAATACCGAAATGATATACATTTTACTAAAGGTAGAATATCATGTAAAGTGTATTTGACTTAATATGTTAAAACTGCCATTTCAATACGGATGACAAAAGTATGCCATTATGACTTTACTAGGCCAACAATGATTTTTCCATATTGGCCTAATCTAATATGGGTTTATCATAACTCCTCTTGATTTATCGTCTCTCGTTGTGAAAACTTAAAATAAGCTAATAGTGCGTAAATTGTCGTCTGCTACCGAGCTTTGACAGGATGCAAGTTCTTTTAAAAGAAAAAGGAGAGAGATACTGGAAAGCAATTGATATATTTCATAAAATGAAGTAAATTAATAAAGGTCTTGCATGTTCTTGGATAATATATCAATTTATTAATACAATGCATATAATATTGTTAAATGTATTAAGATCTTATGCTTAGAAACAACTAAGATTTTCTAAAAATCGCTATTAAGACCTAATAATTTGTACTTTTTCAGTGGTAGTTATCAGTTTTGACTGTAACTTACTTCTTTGTTTGAATAACGAATGTAGTGTCTGTTTTTTTTTTGAACTCATACGGTATAAACATACACGTATGGTCCAGTTAGCACGTATACCCGCACCGCCCGACCGTAGGCATATGGTCCGACCATATGCATATGTTCGGTCCATATGAGAATACGCATACGGTCCGGACCGTAGGCGTATGGTCCAAATACCCTAATGCTCTGGAACAGTTACATCGAAAGACCGTCGTGGCCAAGTTTGATTTTAATTGCACACGTGTATCCAATGCTAATCAAATGTTCTCCGGTGCTCCTCATTTTGATATGATATAGATTATTATACTTCAAGAAGACCACGAAAAGACTTTTGTAGACCTTTGTAGCTAAGTATGATTCCATTTGGAGTAACAATTTAAAGTAACACAAACGCCAGATATTTTTCACATCTAAAAATCGATAACAGTTCTATGGATTATAAATGAGAAGGGGTGAAACGTTTTAAGGAAAGGAGAGTGTAACGAATGAACTTTAATGAGAAAGTGTTAGCTTTCCTTAATAAGACAACAAAACAAACATTTTGAAATTCAACACTTATCGTGAAGAATCCTACAATTATTTATACTATATGACTAACTCTTAAATTAATATAAGAAAGATAACAGGAAACACCTACAATGGCCAAAAAGCACAATCACATGCTACAATCCACCAGGGAACCGCACAAGAAAAACAATAAACGACAAAAGACAAACATGGACAACGATAGGAACTCGGGATAGCAGGACTTGTTACCGGCACTAGCATAAAAAAGCATGAACAAACTAAAAACTGCAACATTTATGTTGGAATATTGATTCATTTTTAAGCTGGATCAAAAATTTTACCTATACCATAAAATTAGATTATTAATATAAAGTTGCGATATTTTAACTAGAGTATAGTTGTATGAATAGGGCATAGTTTTTCTTCAATGCTTTACTGAATTAGAATTTCACATTACCACCGTGTCCAATATAATATTCGGGGGCGGCGCAAAGTTGTTTAGGGGACGGCGATTTGAAGCGGAAGAAAGCCGGTATGTAGATGTATTTTGTCTTCTTGGAGCATATAAATCAACTGTAATACTATATAAACTGCATTGCGTAACTTTGTAATGTTTAGGAGGGTTTTGAACCAATTCTGCAGGTTTTATATGAATCGAAAAACAGTGAAATATTTTGCAATGTATGGACACTCCTCAATTTTCAAGCAGGCGACTAACGTTTTCATTGATTTCGTTTGATATATATTTTTTACTTTGTTAAGGAAGTTTCCAACTGATAACAATTGCCCGAAAGAACAAATGTCTACATATATACCACCTGCGACTTACCATTAATTATCTATTAAGAAATTTCACATGTTGAGTCAGGGGGTTGCAATTCCAGTTGTTTCGGGTACGGAGATTAATTTAAAATTTTGACGATTCTTAGGGAAAAAGCCCTTAATACTCCTTGAAACACATGTGCAGCACAACAAAATTTACTGTTTATTATGCAACTTGGGTATTTTTGTGTTTTCAAGTGTATTATGTATTATTATTGTTGTTGTATTTGTATTTTTTATTCTTTTTAGATATATTGCTCATTAGGCCAATTAAGAAAGATTGTACAATTGAAACAGAAATTCAAGACATAAATAATCAACCTAGAAATTCATAATTCGTACAGAAACACATATTCGTATAGAAATGAGACACTTATAAACAAAAAAAAAACTAAATTACCCCTATCGTACATCAAAATCAATCGCGCATCATCCTCATAGAGTGAAAACACGCACGTTTAATCATCACTTATATGATGAACAAGGCGCATCAGTTAACAAATCAGGGGAAATTGTTATGGTTAAAGCAAAGGAAAGGGTTAGGGGTATAGTCAAGAACACAGTTAGGGTAAGGAAAAGGGCGAGAACAATATTTAGCGAAAGCTATGGGTTAGGGTTAAAATAAAGCAAACTGTTATAGTTATCGTCAGGGAAACGGTTAGATATATACTGAACGAAAGGACTAGAGTTATATTCAAGAGACATAAGTTGTCTAAATGCGCAAATGCAATTTAAATTCACAGTAGCTTCGGTATTTAATCATTTGTTACCACTGCTGTTGGACTGTTAGTCCCCGAGGGTATTCACCAGCCTAGTAGTCAGTAATTCGGTGCTGACCCGAAAGCCGATTCTATTTTGAATTTTAAAATATATAAATTTTTGTAAATTTTGTAGAAAACTAAGGACTATCTCCCTCATGCAAAGTTCTGTCCCTAGCGGATTTTGGATTTACATTTAAATCATATTGGTTATCTGTCCTCTATCAGTTTATAACATCTCTGATTTTATGGTCTTCCAAACGTTTAGATTTTATCAGCACTGAAGAGACATAAGTTGTAGAAATGCGCATATGCAGAATTTAAATTGGGTATTTAGTTATTAAGGAAAAGGGTTGGAGTTCAACTCAGGGAAAGGGTAAGGGTTAAGATAAAGGAAATGGTTATGCGTGTTTTTCATTGTGTGAGAAATGGAATAAACGCATGTGATTTTCATCACTTACGAACGCAATTTTCATCAAAAACGCATGCAGTGAAAGCCCCAGTTATTCAAAATTTTCATAAAATTCGTGCAATTTTCTTTAAACTTTTAAGACATTATTAGTAGCTTCATGATCAAATTTAAAGTCAATTTTAAGTTCAACTGATTTTATATGGCTACAAGGACTACCGATTTTTCATTCAAAAGTAATAAGTTGAGTTCCTCGGGCAATGTATGATGATTTTTTCGCGGGCCATTTTTACATGACCTATACCACAAAGACACCTCGTGTGGATTTTTAACGAGGGTTCCATACAATTCCGGACATTAGTGTGGTAAAAATGGCGGAAGAGCAGACGGCTGCCAAATAGGTTCATCATTTGTCCGGAGCAAACGTACTAGTTTGAGATAAAAAAATATATTTTGCAGATCTAATCAGTTATACAAATAAAGGAAATGGAGTAAATGTACATGGGACAGAATTCCTATAAATACATTGTGCTATTAGGCAAATGGAACAACGCTTTCATTTATGTTCTTCATCTTACATATATCAGAGGTGTGTATGTCGCTTTTTGAGTTTTGACTATTAATGCCATAATTACCAGTTTTTGAACTTAATTAGTCAGTCATATGTCAAATATCTGTCAACAGGGTAACCCATTTGTTCAGGACAGAGCAGGATATCGCCTCAAACAGTTTTCTATAAACTTCTGAAATAGACGACTTGAAAGGCAGGCTACACATTAAAAAAGGTGTAGACTTGGGACATTCAGAGTTGACCTCTAGGTGAGGTATATTGTTCATGTAAAAGAAACCCCGGTTTGCTGTCATATTGACAGCTTTCCTCTTGCTAACTCATTAAAATTGTTTTGCCCTCACCCTTTTCTGTGGAATTTTTTAATTTCTATGCACTTATTTTGCATACCAACAAGAAACTCCTAAGAGCCTGTATCTCTTATATGGACATTGGCCAATACATTTAGTCAAATAAACTTCTATGGTCTGACTTTCAAACTATGTAAAGACACCTTTATGTAATATGGTTCAACATTTAACCACTTTTTCATTTGGTCAGTAACCTGAAAAACATTTTTTTCAGAAGGCCATTTAAATACTTCTTTGACCAGGTTAAGATCCAACTGACCTGGCATTTTTAGAGGGAATATCTTTGAATGTTTTGCCATATGATCCAATATTAAAACTCTGTTTACCACTGGTGGCCATCTTGGATATAACCCTGACTCGCAAAACAACTTTTTTGCAGGGTACCAACTAAACACTATTGTGGCATAGTTTGTTTCCATTTAGTTCAGCAGTTTCAGAGAAGATCTTTGAATGTGTTTTCCCCAAAACTATGTTCCCCACTGATGGCCCTCTCTGATATATCTTTGAGCTGAAAAACAACTCTCTTATAGGGAAAACCTACAGACTGTTGTGGACAAGTTTGGTTATAATTTGGCCATAAGCTTCAATGCAGAAGATCTTTCGATGTCTTTTCTCATAGTGTGTAATGTTAAACCTATGTTCCTAGCTGGCGGGCATTTTGGATATAGTGCTGAAATTTTTCAATGCAAGGGACCATTAAAGACTGTTGTGGCAAAGTTTCATTCCAATTGGCTCTGCAGTTTCGGAGTAGAATATCTTTGAATGAGTTTACCAAAAGGTCAAGTGTTAAATATATGTTCCCTGCTGGCAGTCATCTTGGATATAGCTCTGACCTGAAAAACAACTTTTTGAAGGGGACCAATTAATGACTATTTGGCCAAGTTTGGTTCCAACTGACTCAGTAGTTTCGGAGGAACGATCTCTAAAAATGTTTTCCTACAGGGTCCAATAATAAAACTATGTTTCCCCCTGGTGGCCATTTTGGTTGGTGTCCGTACCTAAAAATCATTTGTTTTTGGTCGGTGACTACCCAAGGACCATTGTTGCCAAGTATGGTTCCAATTGCCCCAGTAGTTTCAGATGAGAAGATCTTTAAAGAAAAGTTTCCGCCGGACGGACAGTGATGTCAAAACCTCCCCTGGCTATAGCCATTTTATGGAAGGATATGGAGTAAATGAACATGAGACCATATACTATTGACAAATATTTTGACTGATTTTACTAGAGTCAGTCTTTTTTTTTTTACTTAAAATGTCTGAACAGGGTTGACAATGACTGTGCTGAGTTGATTCAACGCTGATCAGTCTTTTTCAATACTAGTTTTGACTGAAAATGACTGAACAGAGTTGGGCCAACTCATTTCAGTCAATCTCAGATTTCACATGTGTTGTAAAAGTCTGACCAGTGTTGAGTCAACTTTGGTCAGTCATTCTCAACACTACCTGTGTTGTACATGACTGATTTCTGTTGAGAATGTCTTTTCAGTGTTGAGTCAACGCAGATCAGTCATTTTCAACGCTACCTGTGTCGTAAAAGACTGATCCGTGTTGAAAATGACTGACCAGCGTTGACTCAACATCGGACAGACATTTTCAACACGGGTCAGTCTTTTACAGCACGGGAAGTGTTGAGAACGACTGATCAGTGTTGATTCAACACTAAACAGACATTCTCAACAGATATCAGTTTTTTACAACACAGGTAGCGTTTAGATTGACTGATCGGCGTTTACTCAACACTTCCCTGACATTTACAACACAGACAAGTAAAGATTTTTATTTATTAAATCACTTTGATTATATTTTTCTTTATTCATTTTATTCTATTTATATTGATTTTTTTCATTTATTTTATTCTATTCTAGTTGTATTAATTATTTATCTAATTCTATTTATTTTAATTTGTGTTTTCAATTTTTTATGTATTATTTACTTTTATTTTTTTTACTTAATTATTATCCTAACATTTCTCTCCTATTCTGTTTATTCTATTTTTCTATAAGATTATTTTAAAACTAAAACCAAACAGTTGAATATCCATATCCCCTGCTAATTAGTTGGTTTGTTTGTTGAGCAGTAAAATCGCTCTTTAATATGGCACGCGACATATGCCCTTCCCAATTACGCATTAAATGGTTAAGAATTTATGCCAGTCAATTAAAAATGCTAATATTATACAAGTAGAACCGATTCCATAAATCTGTCCCCACCATCAGTTTGTGACGTGTACATATGTGTCAGCTTTTATGTTAAAAAAAACACAATGCCATCTGATGTGGAATGAACAGACAAAATGTGTACATTCAAACGCAATGTAGCATTTTGTCATCTTTTTACAAAGGAACTACCAGTCAAAGAATGAATCAGTCACAACATCGCTGCATTTGATAAGTCAAGAAGGTCGGGTAGGGAGGCATTTATTGAAACGACGCTAAGTTATTTTTCTTGACATTTTGATAGATGACAAGACATTCAAATATTTTACAAAAGGATATGGAGTAAGTGAACATGAGACCATAAAACAAATGTTAACTCCAACTGCAATAATTTTAATGAGCTATTAAAAGTCTACACCATCTTAAATTGATTATACTAGACGTAGTAATGCATGTGTATAAGCACGTTCTGGTTTGTCCACGATGCGAATTGAATATTGACTTGAATACCATGAACTTGAAAAACCGAGATCAGAAAACAAAAAAAAATGACATCAGATTAAATCACACGGACTAGAATATAGAACGAGAGAATAAACGATTTAAAGCGCTCGTGTGAATATACAAATATTACGCCGCTAAAGAGGTGGTGGTTAGAAGAATAACATATTATATTTTGATTTCTTTTTAGGTTTTCCTCTGATATATTTATTTTGAGAACCTTTTTTTTATTTTATTCAAGATTGTTTCATGTGTCATTTTGCTTGTGCTGTCGATGTATTCCGCACGTGACAATTATTCATACAGAGGAATGTCTGTGAACGGCATAGCCTGTAGCCAAAAAGACAAAAGTTTACCCAGAGACTGGGCTAAAAAAATGCAATAAACGTAAATCCAAAGATAAACTTCTACACGATTCTTTTTCAAGCGATGATCATACACCTTTATGCAAAAAAGCGTTGCAAGTTCAAGAGATCAAAAATGTAATTTTTAAGACGTTTGTTTGCTAAAAATCGATGTGATCATACCTAACGTCTGTGCAAACAACTTGGTGTTGGACGTAATCGGTATGCACTCCTCACGAATAACTGCATTCTAGATATCAAGGGTTTTAGACTACTGACACAGACTGTGTTAAGTGCTCGTTGACTAAGATGTGTTTGTGAAACACTACATATGCCCCCAGATTCCGATTTTTACCCCTTTTTGACCTATATGACCATGACCTTTGACCTTTGACCTATTTTTTTGCATATTTATGTTCCTCTTGGCTAGACCTATACACTTGCCAAGTATCAAAAGTCTACCTTGTATAGTTCAAAAGTTATAGCTAAGGTTAAAGTTTCGGACGCAAAGACAAACAGACAAATAGACAAACAGACGGGACAAAAACAATATGCCCCAATCCTCGATCTGGGGGCATAAAAAGTAAGGTGATCGATTAAAGGTCAGGGCAAACATATGTAAGAGGAATGAGTATCACCTATAATGTGGCTAGAATGAAAAGTTATGAAAAGGATTACTATTTCAAAATTTCCAAGTCAATGGAGAATGATTGAAGAAGCATATACTGAAATTGATCTGTACTGATATTTATGCAATTCCATATCAATTTCAATAGGATACAACGAGAAAAACTGTGAGCAAAGCTCACAAATGCATACCCCCCCCCCCCCCAAACATGTGATTCCAAAAGTAAAAAATTTCCAAGAAAAAATTAAATAGCTGCTGCACAATGGCAATTTACACTGAACATTCTGTGAAAGTTTCATAAAATTTCATCAAGTGATCTAGGATGAGTTATCGCCACAAAATATGTACCCTGTGGCGGACGGAATAACTTACGAATGAACGGACACCTTGATCACTATAAATATGTACCACCCGCTTAAGCGGGAATATAAGTGATTGATGTTAAACAGATGTAAATAAAAATTATGTAAAAAATATCGGTCAGTTGAACATCACTGAGGGTCTGAAAATATCAATAGGTTATCATGAGTTGTTGTAATTAAATCAGAGACATTATTATAAATGTATCTGGTTGAACAGACACAAAAAAAACATTGCTTGGGTAATAACACGAGCTCCACAGATCTCCGAGAGACCGGTGCCTAGTAAGTGGAGCCCAGAGACCTGCGAGTGTATATCGGAGCCCTAGTGTTGGAGCCTTGAGCCTTAATGTTAGAGTGCGGATCCCCACGGATCCCCACGTTAAAAAAAGGTTGAGCCCAGAGCCCCTGTTAATACCCAACATTGTGAACGCCGTCGTCCTTTAAGTCACCCGGCTTGAGTAAAACAATCGAGGATTTTCAGATAAACAAGCAGACAATTACATAACCTGTGCATGCAAAGTGAATAACAAATCAGAAAATTCCATAATCACGTGAATATGATAGAAATTTTGGTGTCCAGTTCAACTCATGTGCTTAACAGCCAATCGAGGTAAACAAATACATTCGTCGATTGGAGAACCAATTCGTGAGTTGACACGAACAGAATGTACAATTTATATTTTAAGTTATTCCGTAATACATGAAAATAATCGGATTGTGTGATTTCGTACGCATGTCGATTCCATTGCTATAAAATTACATCAAAAATGTATATGAAAATTAATATCAATTAATATTTTATAGCATTATATTTTATTTATTCAAATTTCAATATCATTGAATTTGCATACAATACACAGAAAAGTCGTCGCTGAAATTATAGTGGCTGTTGCTGATTTTATAGCCACAAATTACTGATAACTACATGTCCTAAGCCTCAGTCGTACACCAGCAGGCATGACATGTTTGTATATTGTAAATGCAATATGCAACATATGAACTGTATAATTTTACCTTGAAACATGGTATTTGCCCAGTCAAAACCCAGAAAAATAAGTTATCATTCAAACAAAAAAAAAAACTCATTTAAATCGAAATCGGGCCGGGCTTTCAGGTTTAATTAAAAGACAGAGAATATGAATAAAAAAAATATAAAATATCAAAATTATTTTTTTAAAGACAAGAAATTCAGTACCTCAGCCCTTTAAATAGAGAGTTATTGTATATTTGATAACCATAAAAAGATGAAGAAAAAAAAAATCCCTGTGAACAGAAATTTGACTTAAAACAAAAACTATGCATTTCTCACAATTTATCAACATCAGGACAAAAATGGCAATTTCTATGCAACTCTCTGTGTTCAATCGAGCTATAAGTGTTGGAATGACTGCCTTAGTCAGAGACATATATTTATATGAAGAAGTCGGCTAATATGACATCGTTATTAACTGCTTCCAGTAATTATTACATGCCTTTCCGTCAATACACTGAAGCTTTATTACAAACAAGATCGTGTATTTCCGTAAAAACGATACACATTGCACACAATATTGTCATATAAAATTAAGTTTAATAACAAAACACTTATACAATTAATTTACCCCTGAAGTTAAAAGGGTATGAAAAGTTCAAAATATCAACTTCCATCACAATTTAATGATATAATTATATAACTCAGTATAGTATGTTGGGATTAGAATGTAAACATTTGTCATAACTACACCTATGAAATATATATAGCACCGCTTTTACGAATTAAAATATTTATCGAATGAAAAATGCGTTAGGATTTTGAGTGCAATAAATATTCTAATGAGTAAGGCGGTGCTATATATGATTTGTAATATGACAAATGAAAAATGTTTTACAGACAGTGCTGATTATTTTTTACATGACTGATAGCTACGTACAACAATATGCATTTGCACGTGATTTAAAACGTGTACACTGTTCAAGGATAGATTGATCGGTATTGATGAATAGGTATCGTTTTATTTTATTCCAATTTCACGAATATATACCGCTATTTTTTATTTGTTCTATTTTTGGAAATGGTAGGAGCTGAAAAACAAGAATTTGAAGAAATGTACTTTCGCTTTGGTAGGTCTAGTGGCTGGGTGCAGAGTTCAGATCCCCCTTTTTTGAAAAAAGAAATTGGATGCTATATTTAGCCAAAAATAAAATAAATATTGACAAAATTCACTTGACACCCTTTTTCTAGAACTCCGTTGAAAGCCCTCCCCCCGGTTTTGAAGGATAGAACGGCCGATGCTTCGGCATCAGTTAGATAAAAGGCATTTTTCCAACGGGGAGGAATGTTGATCCAAAAATTATACTAGAAAGGTTTTGTGATCATGTTAAGATTTTCTTATTAGAGATGTTTAACATTTTGACGAAAGAGAACCTGAACGTACGGGGACTAGTTATTGCACAACAATTAAAAAAGCGACAGTCAATTTAAAAATATAAACACGTCCAATTACAATGTTGTGATTCTTTAACTAAATAATTATATAGGCCAAGTAGTTGAAAAATCTTCATTCTGAGCCATATTTCCTTCGTATATCGCTACATCTCGTTTCGTGGCTTTCGTTACTTACGAAAGAGACGAACGAAAGGTACTCGAGTTGTCCTTCTTCAATTTAAAAATAGATCAGTCATGCATCTCTCATTATGCCATTTGTAAAATGAATGTGAAGATGTAACAGTTCGATGCCACAGTACAAAGTTCAAGAAATAAAATTTAATTTGTGTTACATGCAATACTTGAACCATATGACCAGTAAGCATTCATGATATATATTATATCTTCTGAGCATTTTACACACCACGGAGGGGGGGGGGTCTTCATAAATAAGACATATGAATTTCTCTCATTTCATTGTATTAGATATATTAAATATTTTCAAATACAGTCATATTTAAGCATGCTAATTTTGTCAGTTTGATGAACAAATACAATCAGTTCCTGTTAAGACTTCCTCTTGAGTTGTTTATCTATACTGAAATTTATTAAATATTGCATTTCATATATTTGTACAGTGTTTGTCATATCCATTTCAAATTTAGCTGTGTAAAATTTGATATAAAAATTATATGGTATTAAAAGGACTTCATTGTGTGCTATTTTATTGTTTAGACCTACTCGCTGATCTTTCTTATATCTTTTATTTTATTTTATTTCGGGGGTATCCTCTACGGTGACATATGGTTTACTTGGTCTTGAACATATCTTGTATCTTGAATGGCGAATGATTTCAGGCTTTTCCGTCTTCCATTCTAATATTCATTTCTCGCTCATTTTCATTATGATTTTATAATACACTTGACTTTGAAAACAATGGAGTTAACTGTATGGGTGTTGTCTGTTTGCTAGTTATGCCATTCTGTTTTCGGGGGAGGGGGTTCAGAGACGATGACACTTTTATGGAAAAGAGTGGATTTCAAATTTGACACATGCATGAAAAATGTGGAACTTTGAGTTCATGTCATCGAAAGTGCGAATCTTTATTCAATAGCCTGAGACATGCAATGTTGTTTAAATTGGTCACTATTATTAATAAGTTGAAAAGACAATGTCAAGACTTTTATTTCAAATAAAAGCTCTTGGTATGTCCCCTTTGTAGGAAAATGATATTTACGTTTGAAAAATTAGAAAAACAAAACAAAACAAACGCTGAAACAAATACTGCAAAAAAATCGCAAGGGAAAAAAAAAAAAAACAACAACAAAAAACGCCGTCCGAGGTCCGCTTAAAAGATATGTTGATATACTAATCTGCGCTTCATACGTTTGCTAATGGACAGGTCAATGAGATTGCAGTAAATAGCAAATTGCGATGTTGAAGGTACTTTATAGTGCATAGAGAATGAATTATTATTATAAAAGGAGCCTTGTTTTTTTAAAAGTACTATGCCATGCATGCGCCGTTAAAGTATTCATATGGTCAGTGATTGAAGCAAGTTTTATCCGCTCTAGTTTAAAGTCGAGATAGAAAGTAAAAAAAAAATGTTTTCAGTTTTGGCGTTTCAGTACGATTTATTCATTTCAATCTTCATACATGTATACTCATTGTATAAGATTTTGCTTTGTTGATCTTCTTAGTATCCCAATAGTTGAAAGTACTTTAAATGACAATGGTGATTTCACCGACTTGGCAAGCTACCAGTACAAGGGTGCACTCGGCCGGTTAAAGACTTCACAAGATTTTATTTCTTTGTATCACATGTGTATGAGGTGATGATCATGATTTAATAAGCTTGACAAACACATGCATTTAGTCGCCGTCTTAGAAATAATCTATAAATAATATTGGAAATTAATAGCATAATATCAGTTCAGCTAAAGGTCCCTTTCGTGTCATTTAGGTTGTCGTTCGTCATGAAAGGTTTCTTTCGTCGGGTTACGTCGAGTTTCGTCAGAATGTGAAATATCTCTATTAGGTCATTTTCTCGGTAGCTATAATTTAGTGGTAAATGATACATTGTATGCGGGTTTGTCTTGGGTAGTATATTACAGTCTTCTGTATGGCTTTTGTCATTTACCTCAATTTCATGTTCTAGTGAGAACATTAAGTTTGTGTATTGAAGTCCGTAACGGCATTTCTGGGTAGCTCTTTCTGGTAGTTCAGTCACATTTGGTATTTTGGTTGGTCTCGTGTAGTGCGTTACTGTCTGCTATATGTTTTTTTTTGTCTGTGACCTCAATTTCACAGTCTAGTGAACACGATAAGTTCTCAGTATCTATTAGTGGTAGGTGGATGAGACTTATATTAGGGTTTACAATTGTTTATTTACATGATTTACCAATTGCCAAATCCATAAATTTTGCAATCTTGAGAAAGGATTGTAATTGAGGTTATATTCTAGATATAATTTTATTTATTTTATTTTCTGGATGAGACATTATTTTAAATTCATTAAGCATGGAAACATTTAAAATCAAAGCTTCTGTAGTATAATAGTAGTACATCCATTTTTTAAGAGGAAAGTGTCAGTTCAATTCTGACAAGAAGTCAAGAATTTGTTTCCATGTACTTTTCTTTATTTTAACATTTTAATGTTTAAAATAGTTTTCATCCATTTTGAAAATTCCAATTTCCAAGTGAATGTTCAACTAATAAAATATCTATATTAAAACTAAGTAATATATACGTGTAGCATGATTTAAAATTCATCAACAAATAAATGCCTACAAATAAATGCCTATTATATGTGGTTCCAGGTATTGACCTTGCAATTTTTCGGTCTTATTATCTGATTTTGGTATGACGCATGCATCTTGGTTATCAGAAACTGTGGAATCCTTGTTTCTATTTGACGGATCATTATTAGAATTTAGTAAATGACAATCTTCTTTGGAATTGATTTTTTTTTTCAAAATTAGGGACAGGTAGCTTAATTTTAAAGTTTGAATTTTTTATCAGTTTCAGTGAAAATACTATCAATTTTTGAGGAGAATGATCCAAAATAATGCATTTTATCACAGTGATATTACATGCATGTCCTAAGGGTTATTATTTATATCTGTGATTTTTTAGCACTATTTGTGTCTTTCAATATTTTTTGTGTGGCCATTAAAACTTTGATTTTATATTTGTCGTCATCTTGGGTTGTCATGGGTTTGTAAAACCACAACTCCTCTTTGAAATTCGTACTCAGATATCTTGAATAAAATTTCAGGATATGTTGTTTTGTGACAGAATATAAGTTAAATCATCACATTTGTTCAAATTCAGAAAAAAAAGAAATACGGATATTATGTTTGTACCTAATTGAATAAATTAGTTACAATATTTAAATCTAATTGATATAAGATGTCCGCACTTTGGAGCAGATACCAACGTAAATTAAAAAAAGGCAAGTGCAGAGATCTAATTTTAATTAGACTGATAATTGCATGTTCCTAAGGGAATAAAATTGGATAAAATATTTGTTCCTGATGGAATAGATTGCATAATATATTTGTTCCTGATGTAATAAATTTCATATTATATTTGTTGCATTATGGAGTAATTGCATATTACATTATAGAAAAAAGTAGGGAAACGGGGAATGTGTCAAAGAGACAACGACCCAAAGGGGAGTAATAACGACTCAAAGCCACAAAAAGATCTTCAATGAACGGTGAGAAACCCCCACACCCAACGGCAGGTCGGAGTCGGGCCCCTGAATAAAGAGTAATCAAGTTCAGCGAAATAAACATCATCTCAGACTCCTATAGACATAAAGTAAACTAACTAGAAAAAGACAAGACACACAAAGGCTTAATAAATTTCCTGACTTAGGACAGGCGCAAACCTGTTGCGGCGGGGTTAAACTAGTTTTATTGGGCAAAAACCTTCCGCCTAGCCAATGTGATACAAAAACAATAGCAACTAGAGCTGTCACCGAATGGCAGCCAGGTATACCCCCCGCTAATTGAACCCTGAATCAATACGGCAAGTGTAAATTTAAGTGTGTGTGGACCAATACAGTTGTGGACACAGTACAAATGTGTACACAATACAAGTACGGACAAAAATGATATACCTCCCCTTTTTTTTGAAAATATTGAAAGACTAATTATCTCCCCTTAAAAACTTTGGACAGCAACCATATATATGCACCTGTTCAGGTGATGTACCACAACTGTGTAACGTTTCATCAAAATCCAAGCAGCCGTTTAATAGAACATGCGCTCACAATGTTTGTCCACACACCCCCCTTTTCCAGAATATTCAAAGACAAATTATCTCCCCTTAAAAATTTTGGGCAGCAACCATATTACTTCATGCATATAATCAGATAGTGTACTACAACTGTGTAACATTTCATCAAAATCCAAGCAGCCATTAATGAGAACATGCGCTGACAATGTTTAACCCCCTCCCCCTTTTCCACAAAATATTCAAAGACGAATTATCTCCCCTTAGAAATTTCGGGCAGCAACCATATTACTTCATGCACATCTTCAGATGATGTACTACAACTGTGTAACATTTCATCAAAATCCAAGCAGCCGTTTAGGAGAACATGCGCTGACAAGGTACATGGACGGACAGACAGACGGACAGACGGACGGACTGGATGATTCCTATATACCCCCAAACTTTGTTTGCGGTGGGTATAACAACAGTAAATTTCAGTTAACAACAGGACCAAGTCAATTGTGAAAAATTAAACTGAAGCAACTAAATATACGGACATAAACATGCAATCACAAAAGACTACTAGCAATAAACTGACATGCCAGCATTATATTTGTCCCCGATGGAATAAACTGAATATTCTGTTTGTTCCTGATGAAATTAATTGCATATACATCCAACATTGTTAGTCGATAAATAGAAAACAAATATTTTGACTATGTGAATGGTGGCCCCAGCATTGGATAATAGCTGTATTAAAATAGTTCTTGTATCTGAGAACATCATTAGACCAAATTCTCCTTTAACGAGTTTTAATTTTATAATGTGTTTCATATCTTCCTATTTCCAGTTATCCTATAGATATTTCTTGTATACAAGAGGTACAAAGTTTAAGTTTGATATACAAAATGTAACCTTCACATAAAAGATTTAAAAAACAAAAAGGTTAGGAAAATACTATCAGAAATAGTATCTAAGTGTTCAATATACAGAAACTTTTATTGTAAATTGATAGATACTGAAAAGTCAAGGTTTTATCATTTTAACAATTAAGGAAACAGCCATTTGATTGGGGGAGCTAGGGCTATAGGTTTTATTACAAAAAGTTTTATTCTGAATTTTGAGCAAATAAAAGCAGATAATATGCTTTATCGGTAATTTTTATGAATTTCCTTTGATCTACAGAGACCGATATTCTCACTATCACCGAACTGGACACTATCACGAAATTATCGCGTCAGCGTGAAGGCGTCAGGTACGGTTGCTATATGCTGACGTCATGCAGTGTACTATTTGTCGTGTTCATACGTGTAATAAGTTCAATGAAGAATACACATAAATTATTGAAATAAAAAAAGAGATTAACTGTCCTAAAATAGAATTTATTTAAGCTTATTTCAACATATTATTAAGTTTTATTTATCATTTCGTGAATTACCGACAAAATATAGGACATTTTGTTTTTGATACTAACTTTATCACAGTATAACGCATCAAGCTCACCCTAACGGGCGAAAAAAATCAATTTTTCAACGATAAGAATGTTTCATGTCCTGTTGAATAAATAACAAAGTGGTCAGCGTTACAAACCCCTGGTTACCCCCTTTTTTCCCCAATGCAAGCACACACACACACACACAACATCGTCATGTTGTACCACTTTAAACTCGTTAACACCCTGTATCAGTCACTTCTCACAACTTTGCGCAAATATGACCAATTTATTCTAAATTGATAAAAAGCACGCAGCAAAGAACTGAAGTTGTCGCCTGAAAATTTTCTTTATGATTTCCGTATATACACATTGTCCATTCCGACGTAGATCGTAAAGTTCGTCTATATCATTGGTGCGATTTAAATCGGCATTCATAGCAGAAATGAATCGATAATAAATTTTCAATTCAATAGGGCAGGCACAAGCGCCACACCTACATTCTTGATTTTGGCATGGTTTGAAAGGGGATTTATCATTTTATTTTAAAAGTGCTGCGACATCAAATTCTGTACGCAATGAAGTGTGATTTGAAATGCCTGAATACCCAAGTTAGCGAGGTTTGACCCTTCCACGGTACAAAATGTACATTTTTTAAGTATGATGGGCGTCTAAGGTGTTGATGTCGCAGCACTTTCTTGAAAATATGAGTTTCACTGAACATTAAAACAATTTTTTTTAAGATACTGCATGTTCGGCTTAAGCCTGCCCTTTTCACTTGAAAGTTGCATCTTGCGAACTTCTGAAATTTAGGTCTCGTGACCACTTTAACTTTCTATCTATATGTTTTGATATGTCTTAATGATCAACTAAATATTTATAATAATCGAAAAGTGAAAAAGGACCAAGACAGGTACACTATAAGTGTTATTTTTGGCGACCAAAAAAGTGTCCTAAACCGTTGTGAAACTTCTATAATTTTCCCAAACTGCCTTAACCTCCCTGCGAACAGGTGAAATCAAACTAAAAGTCTATTTTAACATGTAGGAAATGAAACTTTAAAGTCCAAAATATGTATAGATTATCATAATTAAAGTCGATGGTAATTAATTATTAAAAACGATCTAGCCTTGTTATCCGGAATATTGCAGGCAATACTTAAAAAAAATATCCCCGGTAAAGTTCACCGACTTTTTGCCTGGGATTCACAGAAATCAATCCTCCCCTTAGAAATTGGGGCATTTATTTATAAATATAGCGAAAACCAATGCATTTCTTTTATATTATTAGGTAATAAAACCACATAAAATTTACATATTTTACGAAAGGATATGGGGTAAATGAACATGAGACCATAACACATATGTGAACTCCAACTGCAATAATTCTCATGAGCT
The DNA here is from genome assembly GCA_002080025.1 of Modiolus philippinarum. Classification (NCBI taxonomy): domain Eukaryota; kingdom Metazoa; phylum Mollusca; class Bivalvia; order Mytilida; family Modiolidae; genus Modiolus; species Modiolus philippinarum. The sequence goes on along the minus strand of MJUU01042097.1, from coordinate 50,713 downwards.
GTATGGCCATTTCGGAAATTTATTCCTCATCAGCAGCACTAGAAACCAAAGAAAGGAAACATGTCATTTTAATGTTTACAAATAGATTGCGGAATGTAAAAACAATTCGTTCTTTCACACCCGTTATTCACCTTATAGAATCACGTGTGACCGAGAACTTTAATTCCGATTACATGTTGTATTTTGTTTATTTGAATAATACTGCTGATTTCAATAAATTTAACACCCCCACAATATGGAACTAACACACCCAGAACATGATTTTTTAGAGGAAGGATTTTTTTAATTTGCCTATAACGGAGACCAACATTAAAATACTGCTAAAACGAATTCCATAAGACATGACAAAACGTTTACTTTCACTCAGCATTTAAACTTATATGCATTCAAGGCAAGAAGACATTTTTGTAGTAGTATATAAGAAACAAATGATCGTTTACGAGGTGAAGTAAAAGGCTTTAGGTTATATTGATACCAAGGGTCAAAGTCAACATGTATTAAAAAAAGTAAAATTGTAAAAATAAGCCACAATTTATAAGGTAAAAAAGAAAAATATACAAATTAAAAAAAAAACAAAAAAGCTAATCAAGAGGAACAAAATGAATGGCCCATTTTTTTTTCTTCCCTTCAACTATGACGGAAAAGTAAAGCGATAGAACGAAAAGAAAAAAATGGGCGTGTAACATAAGTTTCTTTTGTAAAAATCGCGTACTCGCCCCTGGACTTTGTCAAAAACGAAAAATATATTCTGTACTATGAAAACGTGTATTTCTTATAAAGGAATATAATTATAAAATCATCTGTTTCTGAACAGTATTTCAGAGGGTCGAACAGTACCAAGAAAATGCCGTTTTTTTTTCATCCGTACTAGCATGTATAAGTGCAGTAACATGCATGTCCTATGTCTCCTATGTGTTGCGGTTGGCACGTCGAAAAGTTAACTTTTCGTTTTATAATGATTTGTGTATTGTCTACAAAACGAACTCAGTCTTCAACAAGTCTTACTCACGTAGATAACCTTACATTTTTACAACCAAAAGCAAACATTACGTTTTGTGTAATGCAGATCGAGCAGTAAAGCTGTTGCAATAGGGAGCAAATCTTGGAAAACTTTAAAAATATCGATTTAAGTTGAGAATCAATTTTTTTATAGCTCCGTTATGAGTGTGGTTTGTAGAAGCAAACGGACCCAGTCATATATTTCTCCAGCCCCATGCCTGGTCTCTCAGGAAACTTATGTCATAGGTCGATCTAAAACTTGGCTGGGATAGCCTTTCTTAACAAAAAAGTATTCAATTATGTCACATACAGTTGGGTGCTGACGCAACATTCCATCCAAGTGCAGTCCAAAAGCGTTCCTCGCGTGCACTTCGCGTGCACTTGAAAGTGATTGCATGACAGCTTAGAGTGAACTTGTGACCACTTTCAAGTGCACTTGAAAAGAAGATGCGATCGCTGGAGTGATCGCAAAGTGCACTTGAAGTGAACTTCGTGGCAGCATTGGATTGCATTTTACGATTATTCAGTTCAAAACACGTGATATTAATATGACGAAATTAATTTTAACCAAAAGTATGAATACTCGACGACTTCATTCTCTTTTTAATATATTTTTGATAATAAATTAAAACCAAGGACGTATATTTAGATAAATATACATCCTTGATTAAAACCAAAATGCCATTATAAATTATGATGAGGCTCAGCGTTGTTTTGTTTTATTTATACATTCCATGTTTACGTCACATTATATTTTTAGTAAATCTTTCAAAAAAGGGTATTTTATCGAGGCCTATGTTCATACTGGAGACATTAAATTCATATGTAATTTCAAAAAACGTAGTCAAAAATGTATTCAAAAGTGGGAGATATTAAATGTCGGTGCTTAATTTTTATTTCAATTGTCACGACACAACATTTATATGTATATTTCCCAAAAATACTTTATAAGATTGAAATATTTTGCATTTTAGCTTTTTCCTTTCTCGCGATACTAAATTTATACATCTTTTGTTAAAATTGACATCAAAAGTGGGAGGTATTATATGTTGGTGTTTATTTCAATTGTCGCAACACAACATTTATATGTATTTTTTCCAAAATTACTTTATAAGACTGAAATATTTTGCATTTTAGCTGTTTTCCTTTCTCGCAATACCAAATTTATGTATCTTTTGTCAAAATGAATCCAAAAGTGGGATATATTATATGTTGGTGCTTATTTCACTTGTCACGAAACAACATTTACATGTATTTTTCCCAATATTACCTTATTAGATTAAAATATTTTGCATTTTAGCTATTTTCCTTTCTTGCGATACTTAATTTATACATCTTTTGTTAAAATTGACCTCAAAAGTGGGAGTGATTAGATGTCGGTGCTTATTTCAATTGTAGCGACACAACATTTAGATGTATTTTTCCCAAAATTACCTTCTAAGATTGAAATATTTTCCAATTTAGCTTTTTTTTCCTCTTGCGATACCAAATGTATACATCTTTTGTCAAAAATGTACTCAAAAAAAGGAGATATTATATGATGGTGCTTACTTAAATTGTCGTGACACATCATTTTTATGTATTTTTCCCAAAATTACCTAGTACTAAGATTGAAATATTTTGCATTTTAGCCTTTTTCCTGTCTCGCAATACCAACTTGATGCATCTTTTCTCAAAAATGTATTCAAAAGTGGAAGATATTACATGTCGGTGCTTATTTCAATTGTCACGACACAACATTTATGTGTATTTTTCCCAAAAATACTTTATAAGATTGAAATATTTTGCATTTGAGCTTTTTTGCTTTCTTGCGATACTAAATCTGTACATCTTTTGTTAAAATTGACCTCAAAAGTGGGAGATATTATATGTCAGTGCTTATTTCAATTGTCGCAAAACAACATTTATATGTATTTTTTCCAAAATTACCTTATAAGACTGAAATATTTTGCATTTTAGCTTTTTGTCTTCCTCACGATACCAAATTGTTGCATCTTTTGTCAAAAATGAATCCAAAAGTGGGAGATATTATATATTAGTGCTGATTTCAATTGTCGCGACACAACGTTTACATGTATTTTTCCCAAAATTACCTGATAAGACTGAAATATTTTGCATTTTAGCTATTTGTCTTCTTGCGTTACCAAATTGTCGCATCTTTTGTCAAAATGAATCCAAAAGTAATAGATATTATATGTTGGTGTTTATTTCACTTGTCGCGAAACAACGTTTACTTGTATTTTCCCAATATTACCTTATAAGATTGAAATATTTTGCATTTTAGCTTTTTTTTTCTTTCTGGCGATACTAAATTGTTACATCTTTTGTTAAAAATTACCTCAAAAGTGGGAGATATTATACGTCGGTGCTTATTTCAACTGTCGCCATACAACGTTTATATGTATTTTTCCCAAAATAACCTTATAATACTGACATATTTTGCATTTTAGCTTTTTTCCTTTCTCGCGATACTAAATTTATACATCATTTGTTAAAAATGACCTCAAAAGTGGGAGTTATTATACGTCGGTGCTTATTTCAATTGTAGCGACAATACATTTATATGTATCTTTTCCAAAATCATTCATAAGACTGAAATATTTTGCATTTTAGCTGTTTTCCTTTCTCGCAATACCAAATTTATGTATCTTTTGTCAAAAATGAATGCAAAAGTGGGATATATTATATGTTGGTGCTTATTTCAATTGTCGCGACACAACATTTATATGCATTTTCCCCAAAATTACCTTATTTAAAACTTTTTTTAAATATTACCTTATGTAAAACTTCTTTGAAAGGGTGTGATGATGTCAAATATTTTAAAAAATGAGTTATTTTATTCATTTGTAAAGATTTAGTATAAACCGCATAATGAAAACCGGACTTTTCAAACATATGTATGTAAAGATTTACAAAAAGTTATATCGCGACATGTAAAACTTCTTCGAAATGGTATGATAGAGTAAAATATTAAAAAAAAATGAATTATTTTGGTAATTTGTAAAGATATAGTATAAACCTGACTTTTCAAAGAGAATTGTGTAAAGATTTACAAAAAGCTATATCACAACAATACAACATATTATATTAGTCCCAGATCACAACATATAAAACCAACTACTTCAAAAAGATATAAAAAGATAAAATAATTTTTTTTAAAAAATGACTCATTTTGGTCATTTGTAAAGATTAAGTATAAATCACATAAAATCTGAATTTTTGTCATTTATAAAGATTGGGTAAATGGGGTATACGCGGGAAGTTCGACTTGCCGTTTGGAAAACGGATCTGAGACTTGAATACACGTTCTTATAATTCTACACGACTGCCGTTTTCATTTTTGTAGCGGGAATATATAATCTGACATGTTTTATAATTTATATATAATTGGTATTTTTTAGCATAGCTATATAAATAAAAAAAAAAACGCTACGTGGAAATAAATTTTTATAAGCTCAGCTCTCGCTTATAAAAAATGCGATCTATAACTATATATATATATATATATAAGAAAACCTCCTTTTAAATAGTGATCCTCACGACAGCTTTCAAGTGCACTTGAAGTTCACTACTGAACGCGAAAATACCTGTCATGGAATAGCTACCTATTCCAAAAAACTGAACTTCGCGACAGCTAAGAGAACGCAAAGTACACTTGAAAAGTGAACTTCAAGTTCACTTTAAGTGCACTTTTTGGAACGTTGCGTCTGCACCCATCTGTAGAGTCGTAGAATCCTATTGGTCACTACAAATACAGCGAAATCACAAGAATTGTGATTTTCGAATGGAATATTCGTACGACCAAGAGTGACAGGACCAATAATTCGAGTAATAGTCGGCGTCTGTCGGTTTGTAAAACACTGAAGTGGAAATTAGCCCATCCATCGCCATTGGACTGAATGTAACAAGGTCGATAAAGCTGAAAGTCTTTAGCATTTCACGCCTAGTTCAGCGAGGCTTTTTCATAAATGGATTATGTCTTCTGTTGAAAAGCGTTTTAAAAGCACCATAGAACAATTGTTAGGGATCTAGTGTAGGGAACAATGAATCCATAGTTAATGGTTTAAATTCAGCATTTTCTGTTCGAAAAAAAAACCCTCAAGCATGTTGAAATCATGTGAAGTGTTCTGGATATATTTAGATACATTCTCCACAATCTGATACAATCTCATGGAGAAAACTAGTAAGGTATTCAGTTGCATAAGCACAAATTTAAACTATCTGTCTACCAGGATTTACAAATTATGTATTTTATGGAGAATATGCAAACATGATGTTCGTGGTCGTTGAACTCTTACCTGGTCGATACCACTTGTCTATAGATGACTTTTTACGATTCACTGATTATCTTAATTACGTTTTGTTGGGTTTCGATTTTGCATAAATGTGGATGCGAAAGGTGAAAGTTCCCAAAAGCGCTGATTATTAAACTATGTCTCCACTGGTGACCATCTTGAATGGAGTATGGACATGCTAGACACAATTTAAATGGTCTAGCCGATAGGTTTGGTGGTCATATTAATAACACCATCCTTAATCTATATCTATCTGATTGCAAAGAAAAGCAAGTTACCATATGTTATATTTTTAGCTACGTATACAATATTGTTTGGTCCTCGAACTTATCAGACACAATTTGAATAAATATACTCTGGTAATGATCCGCCTATATTTGCTTCTTATTGGCCCAGCAGTTTGAGAGAATAATAATCATGGAAAAAAGCGAACAAAGAACAGACAAAAAAGGGATGTACGACTGACACAAAATAATTACAACAGCTGACTGTATGGCTTCTGACTTAGCTGAAAAAATGGTAAACAAATTGCACACAAATAACACTGCATTTCCCTCTAAATTCGATCTTAAGTTGGGCATATTATGCTATCAAGCTTAAGCATGTTTTGTTCGGTCTCTGTATATATGTTAAGAAAATACAAAGTCAAATTAAACTTTAATTGCCTTGCATATAAATTATAAAATTTGTGACAAAAGTAAAGAGCAAGAATGAAAATATCGAGTTAAAAGAGATGGCTAATGGCCCCTTGTCCTCTATGCTAAAAACTTTGGGGAACCTATTGTTTTAACCTTCTTTATTGTTGACAGAAATAATATAATTTCATTTTCTAATACATTGTAAACATAAACTGTCAAAAATCATCTTTCAAGACTTTTTTTGCATATATATTTCTTTTTATCAGCCAAGTACGAATCGATGATAAGTATTATCCCCCCAGTCACAAAAGTATGCATTTTGCATAATTTTTTTAATATAAAAATTCTACACGTACAATGGAACTTCGATGGCTCGAACACCACGGAGAGCAATGAAAACTAATCAACCTAAAGGATTATTTTTAAATATACAACAATTTCTTTTATAACTAATGGGCTCATGGTGGTAACAACATGATGATGACTTCGCAACAGAAGCTGTGTAGTCAATGATGGGACCTGAAGAGTACCTCTTTCCACGTTACCACGCTATTAAATTTGTTAAATTATTCATATTGTGTAACGCTTGGTTACCTTTTGGCTTGCAAATAAAGAAAACCGTACAAGAATCAAACGCTTCCACGAATCTATACCCCAAGAAAAAGGATTTTTCATTAAAAACGCTAAGAGGCTGAAATATTGAATATATATCCCTGTTAAGTCCACATATATTTCTCTTTTTATGTTTTATTTTCACAATACAAAATATAAACAAAAAGTCTTTATATAAAAAATGTCGTTTTTTTATGAAATATATAATTGTTCACAGTTTAAGTCTTGAGGGCATAGTAAAAGACATATTGTACTTTTTCATTTATTTCTTTTTCTTTTTTCTTTTTTCTTTATTTATTTTTTTTAGAATGCTAACAGTAAGTCGAGGATTAGTGTAATGAGAATCATAAATGTAATATAGGTTCAAAAGATATAACAACGTATTCAATATAACAAATGTTTTTACACACATTATAATTACCCATTTCACAATTGTGTTCTCCTTTTTGCAGAAGGATACATGTACTGTGGGCAGTCTTTAAAAAACAAGTTTTCGAACAGGGGCGATTTTTGAATATAAGTAACTTGGAAATTTTTTAATTCAATCTTAATTGAATTTAGTATCGACGTTGCTTCTACCGAAACATTTATAAGACTTTTATAAGACTTTATACGTACCAAAATATAGCCAAGAATGCTTGATCAATTTACTACGTAAAAAATAATATGTTGCTTAATATTCCAGGAGAAAAAGATGACTAATACATGCAATTGTAATCAATAACATGCGTCCCTGAACACAATTATTTTTATCGAGAATTACAATATATAAGCATGATGGTTTATCGCATATACTGTGTATTGACGTAATGAAACAATACCAAATAACAAAATACCGAAGTTACTGTGAATTTAGTTTCTGCATATGCTTATTTCGACAATTTATATCAATTGAAGCATGAGGTATGAAATTTGAAATAAATCATTATTATAACGGATAAAACAATCACCGTAATAATTTGTCTACAGCAAGAGTGAAGATTATATAAAATTACAAATATGTTATCTTCTTCTGAAAAAAAAATATACATGTATATCAATTGCGAAATATCTATTTTTTATTACTTAGTCAATACTTTTAATGCCAATTCAAAACATTTTCAAATTTATATAATCGGTAGGAACTTTAAGGTGCTTTTTTCAAGAGGAAAGGGATATTTATTTGCTTTAAATGCAAACTTCGATATCTAGAATACACATTTTACGTACAATATAATGTACATTTTTTATTTTCGTGAATACAAAAATATAACCTGTATCCCCTGAGTACCCCCATGACTTTAGTTACTGTGTCTATCAATCTAACGACATACTTTATGTTCTTTCCAAGTAATTGACCATTCAGCAACACATGATCAAATGTTTAATGGAACCATTCCTAAGTAAAGGCGTGAAATAGACGATGAATTCTAGAATTCCGCATTCCAAATTCTGAATTCCGAATTCTGAATTCTGTATTCAGAATTCTGAATTCCTCAAAACGATGTCCCTTCTCGGCTTTCGTAGTTATATTTACTGTTAACTTTCGGAGTATATATACCAGCTGGTAAAAACTGTTTAAGTGAAACCTTTGTTCGAGTTGCTGCTAGAGTTGAAGAGCCACATGGCGTGATCATTGCCTCGCAGTGTTCTTGCGACTGTGCAATACTATCAATCTAGATAAAATGGGGTGCTACGCTTGCGGGGTTCAAACCGAAAAAAAATCAACTCTAACTGAAAAGTTTTGGGCTGGTAGTTTTACAGAACCATAACAAAATGCGCCTTTTCTATTTTGCTGTGACCTTACAATACTTTAATATGTTTCGATGTTTTTAGAATTATCAAACGATGTGTTTAGCCTGTTATTTGGACACACCTATCTGGTAGTAAGTCATTAATTAAATCACACTATTTCATTGATAATGGCATAAATCTTTGCACTTATAAACTTGCACCTGGGACTAATATAACAAGGATTTGAAACTATTTAACAAACCAGTTTGATCGAATAAAAAGCGATGTCCAGTCTACGATTTTCGGCTGTAACTTTTGATTTACTCAACATAAAATCATTCTGAAAAATTTACCGAAAAGCTGATTTATAGCATATTTACAACATTAAATTTTCATTCAAACAACAATAAAATCCAAACTAAAAATGGATAATAAATGCACCGCATGTTGTTTTCTTTTGTAAAGAGGTCGTAAAATATCGAGAAACCGTCCAATAAACAAATGACAGTTATCGATGATTAATGAGCACCAGAACACTAAAAATAAAGAAAATTGGCTAACTTTAACTCACTAGTTTGCATGTCAATTCAACCCTACTATTACGAAATTTTTCCAGGATAAAGCTCTTTGTATTGGCTTTATATAATTTATGCAGGAAATTTTTTTTACAATGCTGATATTTTTTTACTGATATGACCACGCTCATGCAAATTTTAGAAATAAATTTTGGTGTTCAAACACTAAACTTTTCCCTTTGTATTTTAAAACTAAATTTTCAACTAAATTAAAAGAAAAAATGTACCATGATTTTGCATCGAAGTTTCATCTTTTCAATCATATAAATTTTGTAGCATTAAATACATGGGTGAAAGTGAAATTTGTTGAAAAACCTGAAACCTACGGCAGGGGGTCTTGAGGGCCGCTGAAGGCCCCCAAGTGGGTCCAGGCCGAAACCCTGGTGGGGGTCCAGGGGCCGAAGCCCCAAGAAAAAATACGAGATTAGAGGTTTTCCAGGCCATTCCTGAGTGCCAAATATTAACTATGCATAGTAGTTATGTCCATCTTAAATTTCATGTCTTTGCCAGTCAAATCAAGGGCAAACATGTATGAGATGTGAGGTTTTCAAAGCCATTCAAGAGTGGCAAATATATACTATGCATAGTACTCATATCCATCTGAAACTTCATGCATTTGCAGGTAAATTCAAGGGCAACCATGTATAAGACTTGTTTTGAAAGCCATTCAAGAGTTGCAAATTTTTAACTTGTATAGTACTCGTGTCCATGTTAAATTTCATCTTCTGAAGATCATGTGCCTTTACATATACATGTATAATCAAGACCAACCATGCTGGAGACAGAAACGTCAAAAAGATACCACATATAAAACACACAGAAACTATTCAAGTAAATGAGAAATCCTGTGGTATCAATATTTGTGAATTTTGTCATGCTGTACAAGTACTATAATCAGCAGCATTAGAACCAAATAAACTCGAAGCATAGACCAGGTGCACCTGTAGTAATAAGTATTGTTGAATGTTTAGTGATTTCCTAATGAATTTATCTGCTTTCTTGTGTCTATGTATATGTATCTGTTATTAACGAGAGGTTTCGAGATTTATCTATCACTTAAGTAATATTGAGTAGATATTATTTGAAAGGAATGAAAAAAGTTTATTTTTGTTAATTATTATTATTATCTTTAAATGCTTGAAAGATGATATCTATCAATTCATTTGTCAAATGTCTACATCTAATGGGATTTTCTATTCCTTGGACGAGGCCGTTTTCCTTTTTCATGTCTTTTCTAAGCTAGAGCCTTCAGTGTAGCAAGTTTCTTTGCCTTTTGCTTTCTTTATTCTCAGAATTGCTGCTTTAACCCTTTTTTGTTATTTTATTTTAAGTTCCTCTTTTTTTTTCTGAGATGTTCACAGTATGTCTGATAAGCATTAATGCATTGTCTTTTCATTGGTTTATCAATTTTCATAGATGTGGCATCAGCATTCCTCTTCTTCAACCCAGTCTTAATTATTGCAACGGCTTCATAATTTTCTACTGTCATTTTTGCCCTATCTTTCTGAATAATGTCGTCCATGATATTAAAGGTTGCCTTGTAGCAACCGTTAATAATACAACGCCACCTAATGATATCAATATCATTTAGCGTTCCGGGTGCATTGCTAAATGATATAGTTTATATCATTATGGATCTCCCTTTTCGCCTGCTAATGATACAATTTATTTCATTTAGCGTTGACGCATCGCTGCTAAATGATACAACAAAAATTTGATGAAAAACCGGAAAAAAGAGCAACCGCAACCGCTAATGATATAAAATTTTTATATCATTAAGCGTTGCATGGCAACCACTAATGATATAAAGTTACACATAAATTTATATGTTTAGAGGAGAATTCAGATACATATGCAAATAAGATTATTTTTGGTCTTTGGATTATAAAAATGGCGCCCCTTGGAACTAAGAAGGAAAAGGGGCGACATAATCCAAATTGCTCAGAATCGGATTAAATTTAGAGGAAGGTTGTCTTGCAAATATGAAACTCATCTGTAGTGTATTAATTTCCATAATGGCGATCGTTTTGATAGGGCAGATAAATTCAAAGTGTCAAGAATTTAATGAAATTTTGCTGAAAGCTTGTATAGTAAGTGTAGAACTCATTTCTAATCTAAAATTGTCAAAATAACAACCCTTGCTTTGGAACAGGAAGAAAGAAGGGAATTTAAAAGTGCTCCGAGTGGGACAAAATTACACATAGAGGTTGTGTTGTTAGAAAAGAACATGTATCAGTTCGTGGACTGGGATCACTTCCCGTGCAAAACTCCAAACCAGACCGAATTTTTTTCAGTGTTTCTATGTCCCTTCTTCAAATTACTAAATACCGGGTTAACTGTAAATTCAAACTGTATATGGTTATTTCGACAACTCATGTCTCTTCAGTGCATATAATATCTAAATGTTTGGAAAACCATAAATTCAAAGTTTTTTTTAAATCTTGATAGAGAACAAATAACCAATATGATCTAAATTTTAAGCCAAAATTAGCTAAGGACAGGGAGGTTCTCCTAAGATTTCAACAAAATTTACAAAATTTAGATTTTGTAAGGTTTGAAATACAATTTGTTTTTGTGTCGGCACCGAAGTACTGACTACTGGCCTGGTGAATACCCTTGGGGACTAACAGTCCATCAGCAGTGGTATTGACCCAGTGGTAACAAATAACTAAATACCCGGTTTACTGTAAATTCAAGTTCTGCATATGCGCATTTCGACAACACTTGTCTCTTCAGTGCAGATAAAATCTAAATGATGGGAAGACCATTAACTCAAAGATGTTTAAAAAATGATAGAGAAAAAAAAAAGATAAACATGTCACCGTGAATATAGCCTGCAGGTATAGACAGACTATATCCACTTATACAATACACCAGGCATAATTCTTATATTTTCGTTTTAAACCCAAATTTCATCTTTAAAGCTCCATCATTTGCTTTAGACGGGCTAGATGTATTTAAATTTAATGTCTATTTAACGCTTATTTTACAAATTAAATCCTTTAAGAATGAATATAAATTTAGACAATTTAAGGGTTTTGTCACGGGTACTTTATAGTGTGGGGATGCAAAAAAATTTACTCCTTCCCTGCAAAAAAAGCAAAACAAAACAAAACAACAAAAAAAATAAAAATAAACAAGACGAAACAAAAAAAAAAAAAAAAAAAAAACAAAAAACAAACACAAATACAAAAACAAAAACAAAATGACGATTTTTTTTTTTTGCTGTTAATTCCTTTGAGATAAACAGCCGTCGTCAATTTAGGTTTCGGAAAAAAAATTTGAAAAATGGACATCTTCTTAAATTTAAATATTGCCACAATTTTCACTCTCTGACCTAGGAATTGCCACTGTAATAATAGTTATATAATATGTTAGCAACAACTTGTGTAAAAAAAGTTTTATTCAGAAATATTGTTGGCTCACAAATGTCAAAATTAACACTCTCACCCTAAAAATTAAGGTAGTTAACCTGGGGTAGGGGAGATAACTCCTGCACAGATAATCTGTTTTCATTGGTATGAATAAAACAATAGATTTAGAATATTTATCATAAATAGAAATAAAATAGTCATATTTACATAAAACTGCACTCATTTTATAAAATACTTCATTAAAATATCTGGGTTTCGAATGGCATCTTAGAAATTTTAGAACAAATAAAGGCAAGATTTTTACAAAAGGGAGATCATTCTTTCTGCTTGACGTTCAAAATTATGGACTTTCAAGACTTGTTATGCAGTTTTCATATAAGTTGTCGAAATGCGCACATGCAGAAACTAATTCCACAGTAACTTCGGTATTTAGTCATTTGTTTCCACTGGGTCGCTGCCACTGCTGGTTGACTGTTAGTCATCAAAGGTTTTTAATAGCCCAGTAGTCAGTACTTCGATGCTGACCCAAAAGACAATTCTATTTCAACCTTGCAATAACTAAATTTTTGTTAAGTTTGTTGAAAACTAAGGAGTATCTCCCTCATGCAAAGCTCTGTCCTCAGCTGATTTTGGCTTTACATTTAGATCATATTGGTTATTTGTTCTCTATCAGTTTTTTTTTATATTTTAGAGTGTATGGTCTTCCAAACGTTTAAATTTATCTGCACTGAAGACTAAATTCACAGTAACTTCGGGATTTAGTTATTTTCTAACATTGTGAAAAAACAGTGAGGTGAATTATTATGAAATTTCCAAATAAGTCATATGTGTGATGGACCTTTAATTTCCTAGTTTATGGTGAAAATTGAATGTTAAAATTTTTATCTAGAAGAAATTGAATGAAGCTGTGTTTCAGCAATGTTTTGACAACATATTTTCTTTTTTACTGCAAATCAACACTTAATGTACGCTTTTGATTATTATTCTCTCAAATTACGGTCCACAAATTTCTATACAGATGTTTGACAATATATTGTCTTTTTTGGCAATTCGTGAAGTTTTGAGTTTGATTTTTCTTCAGTAGTGCAACAGTATTTTACCAGCAGACTGTTCATTGAGCTTGTCGGTAGTTCATGTATTTTAGCGGCGAGCACTATTTGACCCATCATTCTAAATTACGTTTTGTACTATTCTTTTGCTTTTCAGGATAGTAGTCATAGAGTTAGTAGTCTCCCTGTATTGATTTTATTCGTATGTTTATTGTACTATAGGGAAACGGGATAGAGGTTTAACCCTACAGCTAGCTATAGCTTTTTCTAGTGCCGGTTCCAAGTCCAGCTATCCCGAGTTCATATCATTATTTTCGTTTGTTTCTAGTCTGTTATGTGTTTTTTTTTCTGGTGTGGATTGTGGCATGTGATTTTATTTTTTGGCCATTGTAGGTGTTTACTGTTATCTTTACTGTATAATTATACATCTGCAGTACAATAGTATACAATTCATATTGATTTCTGAACAGAATTTAAGACTCTACAATAGGGTGGTTCTGTGAACTATAAATAAAAAATCTTTTAGGTGAAACTTTTCAAAACTTTTTATGAAATATTAGTATATAATTGTTTCATACTGCAAATTCAAAGAAAATTGACTGTGTGGATTTTTTTTCTAAATTCTAAAATCATAAATCCAAAATCACGGCAATTCACAGCAACACGAATTAAGACAGTAAGACAAAGACAAAACAAATAAACAAAAATGGACAAGAACGCTACAAAACTAAAGCACTAGCAGTGTGAACCCCTTTAAAAAATGAAGTATCATCAGGTGCTCCGGAAATTTTCCATTTTTATAATTTCTTCTATGTTGACTTTTATGCTTTGGTATCTCATGAAATTAATACATAACTTGAAAATGTTGATAAAATATTGTTTCAGTATGTCTAAGAAATACCCCTTAGTTTTCAGCAAAATTAACAAAAAATTTAGTATTGTAAGAAATGCAAAAAGAATCGGCTTTCGGGTCAGCACCGAAGTACTGACTACTGGACTGGTGAATATCCTCGGAAACTAACAGTCCACCAGCAGTGGTAACAAATGACTAAAAAGCGAAGTTACTGTGAATTTAAATTCTGCATATGCGCATTTCTACAACTCGTTTCTCTTATTAAAGGTTTAATGGGTATTTTCACTACATCTGACACACAGAACACCATATTTAATAGATTAAAAAATAATTAAGAGATCTGGCCCTTTTGCTCAAAAATGTATGCAAAATGGGAGTTTTCAGTTTTTTTAGAATTTCTTCTGTGTTACTTTGAGGTATAATCACTTCATGATTTGAAGATATTTTGAAGATGTTGATTAAATATCGTTTCAAGAAATAATTCAGTAAATACCCGGTTCAGTATGTCTAAGCTATCAGAAAGTCTGTCTTTAAGCATTTAGTCCAATTAAAGTCTCATACATTGCAAACATATAACATCTGTCTGCAAATATTCAACGCTTCTATTTCATTTTATTCAGCTTAGAATGCCTTCGGCTTTTTATAAAGGAGAATGATATATGATTTATAACACTAAAATGTACGTGGTGCGACGCCTGGAGTGAGGCAACACAGGATCAGTTTTATTTTGGCAGTTCAGATTCTATGACTCCTGCTTTGTTGTTTGAATAATCTGACATTACTTCACATGAAGAGTGAAGGAAATAACGCTGAACATAAAAAATTCCCTCACCATCAACTTCGCTACGATAAGAGATATAGTGATAAACAACAGAGATGATGTCAAGACCGTTAGGAATAATTTACGAATTATAGGAGACAAAATGGAACTCCCGTCTGTACACCAGACGATAGAACTCTATTTGACAAAAGAGTAGCCATGAACGATTATAATACGGGGTCATATTGATTTTAAACTGTAAAGGCATTATATGGATGGATACCGACCCATGTGGAAAATTAAATATTTATATATATATGAGTTGATTATTAGATGCATTTCTGAAAGAAGAAGAAGGTATAACTAGATTTGCAATTGCAAGCAATAACTGATTTCGCCCAAGACGTCCAAGTCGATGATTCCATCTCGTTTGTAGTGTCAAAATCTACCTAGAAATCAATTTTCGTAGAAATCGGACAAAGTTGAAATTTTGACGTATTTTGGCGGCCATCTTGAATATGGCATAGAATTTTGCATTTTTTTTTTCGCATGAATTCCTTCCTCTTATCTTATTAAACGTTTACACACAATATGAACAAATTCTGCCATTCAGTTCCCGATTTATTGATCCTCAATATTTTAACGTAAAATGGCGATCCTCTTTAAAATGGCATCCGTTTTGGAAATCTTTGCTAGTGCATGCACATCTTCTTATGGTGGTTCAAATTTGTGCCAAGTATAAATGAAATCTGTCCAGGCATCTTTGAGAAAACAGCCGAACAAAAATCATTGGAAGAAAATAAAAGAAAAAAGCAATATCGATACTAGATTTGCAATTGCGAGCAATGGCTGATGTCGCCCCAGACGTTCAAGTCGATGATTCCTTCTTGTTCGTAGTGTCAAAATCTACCTAGAAATCAATTTTCGTTGAAGTCAGACAATGTTGAACTTTTGACGTATTTTGGCAGCCATCTTGAATATGGCGGACATTTTGCAAAATTTTTTTCGCATGAATTCCTTCCTCTAATCTTATTAAACATTAATACAAAATATGAACAAATTCTGCCATTCAGTTTCTGATTTATTGAATCCTCAATATTTTGACGTAAAATGGCGGCCATTTTGAATATGACAGCCATTTTGAAAATTTTTGTTAGTGTATGCACATCTCATGGTAGTTCAACTTTGTGCCAAGTATGACTTAATTCTGTCCAAGCATCTTTGAGAAAATAGCCGGACAAAAATCATTGTAAGAAAATAAAAGAGAAAAGCAATAACAATACTAGATTTGCAATTGCAAGCAATACCTGATGTCTTCACTGGTAGCTAATTCGTTGGTTCCATGTTGTTCACAGCATCAAATTCTCTCTACCTAGAAATCAATTTTCGTTGAAATTGGACAAAGTTGAAATTTTGACGTATTTTGGCGGCCATCTAGGAAATGTCGGCCATTTTGAAAAAAAAAAAATACACACCCATTTTCTTATGGTGATTCAACTTTTTGCCATACATGAAAGAATTCTGTCCAGGCATGTTTGAGATTTTCTGATTTTCATGGAAATCTGAAAAATTCAAAACATTGACGTAACTTGGCCGCCATCTTGAAAATGGCATCCATTTTGAAATTTTTTTTGGTGGAGGCGCTGCTTCATAAGGTGATCTAACCAAAATAATCCAGTCGCTATATTCCACTCGCTAAGATCGCTCCATTAACGCCTGAATGCATACACTATGAAAACGCGTCAACCGGATGTGGTTTATTGCATTGCATTGTAGGTATAAAACCCGTCTGTCGATTTGTACCGTGAGTTCTGGATTAATTTTGGTCATTTTTGTATCGTTTTACTCGACCATAGAGTGTATCATACGCATTTATAAAGATAGTCTATAAACTTCGCACCTTAGTGTTGTGTGTTTTGTTATCTTTTTCACATGGTTGTTAGACTTACATGTATGTAAACTTAAGGAGGTTGCAAAATAAACATTTTAATTAACACCTGTCATTGTGATAATTTAAACCATAAGAAGAAATTAATTGAAAAACAAACAAATTTCAAGTTCCATATTCATTATTAGGGAAATGAATAATTTAATCGAATTTCGTGATAATTGAAATTGACGAATTTGACATTTTCATCGTATGACTTGTTTCTCGGGCATATTGCATAAAATTAGATCTTTCCAATTTTAAAAATTTATAATATTTCAATAACAGTTGCAGTTTATGGCATGTTTAAATAATTCGGTATTCCGAATACACATTTCGAACAGCCTGAGCACTGACTGTTCCCACATTAAAATTGTATCTTATTTGGACATCGCCGACCTTAGGTATTGATTTTATTCGACAATCTTTTTATTTTAAAATGTATAATATTCCAAAATGCTATTTTTTCCGTAAAAACTGTAAGTTATAATTAATATATGATCGCAGTTCAAATTGTTTACATTTTATAAATGGGCGGAAAAACGTCATATGGCAATATTGATTTTGATTGGTTGTCTCCTCCAGACAGCAGTGACGAGAAATTAACACATGCAGAATTCAAGCCCTGGAAGAAGGAGAGAATCGGATACGGAGAGGGATTGAATTATTCGAGTTAAAGGTGATCTAACTTCGTACCAAATATGAATGACTTCTGTCCAGGCATCTCTGAGAACGAAGCCGGTTAAAATCCATTGGAAGAAAGAAAGATTAATAATAATAACTAGTATTAATTGTGTTTGGATGCAAACACAAGAAGTCCCCCTAAACGAACTCCCATATCAGAATTCAAAAGCTTTGGATATGACCAAAAGATTTTAAACAAACTTCCTGTCAAATTTCATTCAATTCTAAGCACTTTGTATTTTCCCGCCTTTTTACCATTTTGCATGGCAACGGTCGTCATTCTGAAGTCTTGGAGGCCGGAACCCAATTCTACACATGTAATTCAACCTTACTGTAAAATTTAATCCAATTCTGAGCACTTTGATTTTCCCCTCTTTTTCACTATTTGAATGGCTAAGGTCGCCATTTTGAAGTCTTGGAGACAGGAACCAAATTCTACACATGTTAGGCAACCTTCCTGTAAAATTTCATCCAATTCTGAGCACTTTGATGTCCCTCCTTTTCTACTGTTTCCATGGCAACGATCGCCATTTTGAAGTCTTGGAGACCGGAACCATATTCTACACATGTTGGGCAACCTTCCTGTAAAATTTCATCCACTTGTGAGCACATTGATTTTCCCGCCTTTTTTACCGTTTCCATAGCAACGGTCGCCATTTTGAAGTCTTAGAGACCGGAACCACATTCTACACATGTTAAGCAACCTTCCTGTAAAATGTCATCCAATTCTGAGCACTTTGATTTTCCCGCCTTTTTTACCGTTTCCATAGCAACGGTCGCCATTTTGTAAACTCTGAGATCTTTAGGATCAACTTTGGAATTATATCTATCATCCCATGAAGTTTCATCAAGTTTGGACCAATGGTCTCTGAGAAATCGTTCGGACAAAACTGAGGCGGAACACAAAAAAAAAAGAATAATAAGAATAAGAAACACAGCAAAAACAATAAGTCTCCACAAACTTCGTTTGGGAGACTTAATAATAGAGAAACGGACAAAGAACAATATGTCGTCCCGACTACGTCTGGGGAGACATAAATATAAACAAGAACCAACGGGAGAAGATGAGAACATAAATGAACAGAAAAAATAATGATATAGATAAAGGGGTAAACAATAAAGATGAAGAGAAATACACAGATACAATAGTAAGGGTAACGTTAGGTACAGAGATATCGAAAGATAAAACATGGACTACAGACAACACAAAACAAAGAGAGATAATTGAGATCGGGATAAAAAAAGACAAGAGTTAAACGGTTTAAAGATCACAAACGAAAGTAAGACAAATAAATATCAATTGAAAGTAAATGCTCAGGTCAGGTAATTTGGTAGACAACAGTATAGAAAATGTAGGAAAAGGTTAATGGTATACTGGACAAAAAGCAATTCAGATTGATAAAATTGGGTACAAATACAAAGAACAAAAACACCGATACGCAATAGTTAATCAATCCACACAAGAGGAGGCATAAATCAGGATAAAACAATAGAAAGAGAGTTGGATTGGACTTTCAAAATAAAAACTGAACCTGGTTGCCGCACCCCAAGTGTCACACAACTTTCACACCGCTTCACTACGTTTACGGTGCTCTGAGATTGAAAGTAGGGCTAATTGTTTATGGATGACCATACAAAGAAAATGGGCGTGGTTAATAAGCTCATTTGGATGATCAGGGAAGTTTTACGGATTTTAACATTAGCTCTGTGGAAGCATAGATATTGTAGGCTGACCTGTTTCAATACTCTTATTCTTCACATGAAAAGATAACTTTTAGATTTTTTTGTAATAATTAAGTGATAATAGTTCTTTAAAATTACAAGATTATATATACTGGAAATTACAAAATAATTTTTATTTTATCAGAAATATTTGTTCCTTTTTTTATTTTGAAATACTAGTAATGAAAAACAATAAAAAATGAAAATCGGAAAATTCTCGTTTTGTATGAATAGTTGGATCACCTGGACGATGCGATCACAATACTGGTATACTAGTATTGTTGACAATACTGGAAGAAAATTTTATTCCAGTATTGTAATTTGTTTAAAAATAAATTCAACAATACTGGAATACAATGCATCATATCCCAGTATTGTTGTATGGTTTAATGTGACATTTCCCGTTGGATTTGTTAAATATATTCCATTGTTTATTCTATTAATTATGTAATTGACTATAATTTATTTTTTTTTTGATTAACAAGATTAAGTAAATCATATCCTTTCAAAAGATTTGTTTGGGATAATGTACCAAGCTTACATGTTTACAGTTTACATCAAGCTGACTTTATAAAAACCCTGACGAATTCCATTCCTTCAACATTTCAAGTATGGCAATGCAAGTATTTTATCACTTGTCGCAGCATTTCCTACTGACATGAATGTCTTAGAGAGAGTGAAAATCATATGTACAGAACACAGCAATTATTACTTTAAAGGCTGGTCTAAAGATAAACTCGGTCACTCTTTATATGTTGGACACCTTGGTTAAACCTTTGCAACCAATAACACTAAAGATATATGCAGCATATATAAGGAAAAAATGAAGTAACCCGAAACAAAAAACTCAAATACTGCCTAGATACAACTATTCAAGACTATCCACCAAATTGGGCAACTCAATACTTGAAGACCTGGAATCCCAGACAATAAAGACATCAATAAAAGCCAAAGACATTGCCAACATCTTGTGGAGGGACAACTCCACAAAATATGACAACACGAGAGAAGTACAAATTTCTGCAGAAGGTAACACTGGTCATGTTGTCAAAAGAAAGACAACCAGTAGAAATATGGTAAAACTACAGACAAAACCCGTGCATCTGAGAAGAGTATAAAACTCATGAACTAGCTGCAACTACTGTATTGTTTGTTCAGCAACACTCAAGTACATCATGCAGCTGGACAATAAACAACTACAGGAAAAGGTAGATGAATACCAACATGCCATCACATCACTTCAGGAAGAAGGGGGTCAAATGAAGACTAAAACCTTCGATAAGATGAAATTAACTTTTTTTAATGGCTCTGCATGAACATTTAAATTAGTGAACTTTGTGGAAATTTCAATTTATATTTGTTACTTGTTCGTTGTAGTGCTTCAACAGTTGATACATGCCATGCTTTTCTTCTTGATGCATGTAGTGCTTTTTTTCTTGATATATATAAATTTCACAATTAATTTAATATGAAATGAAGTTATATAAATGATATAGTTTTTTTTATTTTCATTGTCCAGTCAGTCTATAATTACAAAGTTTAATTATTACAATGTTAATTAACAAAACAATACAATATATAATCAACAATACTGGAACAATACTCGGAGACAATACTGGAATAAAATTTTGTTCCAGTATTGTTAACAAAATTAGTATACCAGTATTGTGATCGCCTCGTTCAGGTGATCCGAATAGTTCATATATAATTACCCATAAACCACGAACATTGTCTTGTTACATTTTAGTTTCGTCTTCGCCAGTTATGTTTGTGGAACTGATCTGTCCTTGACCATGTTTTAATACTTAAGTGTTTACAAAAGCTTTTCAAAATTTAAACTTGGTACTGTTTGAGGGTAAAAGATAAAATATTTAACATAAAAATATTTATATTCCAAAATATGTCCATTTCAATATTTTCTTATTCAATTATTGTATCACAACTGAAAGTTAGGCATAAAACTAGATGAAATGACCATGACTATGTCAAGTCAAAGTGGAAAACAGGAAATTTTTAATATTAGAAATTCATTTTTAATATAAAAAATCGTAATTTTAGAAAATCTTTTTTAAATATTAGAAATTGCTATTTTGATATAGAAAATTCATGTTTTAATATAGAAAATTCCTGTTTTAAAATTAGAAATTGATTTTTTTTAATATTAGAAAAGAAAAAAAAAATCATTTTCTAATATTAAAAAAAAAATCTAACAGAAGAAAAGGATTTTTTAATATTAAAAAATGAATTTCTGATAAAAAAAGGGATTTTCTAATATTAGAAATTAATTTTTAATATGAAAAATATCATTTTTAATATCAGAAAATCAAAGGTATTTTCTAATATGATAAATTCATATTATAATATTAAAAATCAATTTATTATATTAAAAATTATTTAGTAATATTAGAAAAGTATTTCTAATATTATTTTTTTTAATATCTGAAATTACATGGTTTTCAATTGTTAAAATTTTCATTTCCTATTATCAGAAATTGATTTTTCGTTATAAAAAAAAAATAATTTTTAATATTAGAAAGTGTTTTTTTTTAATACTTAAAATTGAATTTGTAAAATTCAAAAAGAAAAACAAAATTTAATATTGCTAATTCATTTTCTTTTTAATATGAAATGAATTTCTAAAATTAGAAATTCATTTTGTAATATAAGAAATTCAGTTTTACAAATTAGTTATCAAAGGTATTGTCTTACACTTTCAATATTTTAAATTCATTTTCAAATAAAAAAAAAATCTTCATCTAATATAAAGAAATAATTTTCTAATATTGAAAGTTGTTTTTTTTTTACATTAAAAAAATTCTAATATTAATGAATAATTCTTAAATTAGAAATGACACTTTTTTTTCGAATATTGAAAAATCATTTTAGAAATTCAATTTTTAATATTAGAAAATGAATTTGTAATATTACAGAATATTTTGATTCTTATTTTAAAATTAGAAATTCAATTTCTAATATTTAAAAAATGATTTCCTAATATTACTATATGATTTTTTAATATTATAAAATTATGAGTTAATATCAAAAATGATTTTCTAATATTAAAAATGAATTTCTAATATTAAACTAGAGGCTCAGAGACTGAGCCTGTATCGCTCACCTGACAAAATGATTCAATGCCATGCATGACCAAAAATATGATTATTACCAATTGGGTCTAATATTTAGCTAAGTTCTCCATAGCACCTGTGTTTTTGTCTTATCCTATTGGAATGAGTAATTTTTGCAAAGGACCTTCTATACATTCAGTTAAATATGCTTGAATAGTTTCAGAGAAGATGATAAAAATGATGGCTTTCTCATACAGGGCTCCAATATTAAACTATGTTCTGCAGTATTGGCCATGTTTTTTAACGGATCAAAATGAAATGAGTAGATTTTGTAAATTACTTTCCATTTATCATTTATCTAAAGTTTTGTTGAATTTGTTTCCGTGGTTTCATAAGAGAAAATAAAAATGTGATTTTCCCATAGAGTCAAATGTAAAACTATGTTCCATGCTGGCGGCCATGTTTTCTATGGGATTGTGATGAAATGAGCAATCTTTGTACAGGACTTTCCATACATATTTCATGTAAAGTTTGGTTGAATTTGATTCAGTGGTTACAGAGCAGAAGATGAATTTTCCTATAAGGTGTTTAACTAAGTTCCGCTCTGGTGGCTACGTTTTTAATCGGATCGAAAAAACGGCAGTAGAATACCGAAGGAACAAAGGAGGGAAATCCACAAAAATCGAAGTACAAAGACATGGCCAAAACGAGAACACAGAAAACATTGGCACCAGACACAAAACAATGACGTTAGACAGACACAAAGCACAGAAATAAAAATCACAACATTCAAAACAAAGGCACTCACAGTTTGAACTTTAGTGAAACTTAGAGTGACATCAGGTGCTCCGGAGGGGTAAGCATGTCCTGCTCTGTTAACAGCACCCGTCACACTGTGAGGGAGTCAATCCAGGAAAATGTCAACGTCGGTACTCAATTCCGGGAAGACGTGAATCCAGCTGAAAATGTCGACTTCCCTGACAGAAGGGGTTCGAATCCCACATGAATCAACAAAAAAATTGATATTTAATATTTAATATTAAAAGACTTCGACTTAGACTTTGGATTTTAATTGTTAAAAAAGATAGAAAAATACATCACAGGCAGATGATTCAAGCCAAAATGATTAATTTTATTTTTTTTAAAACAAATTTTGTTCCAATGAAGTACCCAAAATTGCAGTTAATTTATCTTCTACATATGGCCATTTCGACAACAAGTCTCATCAGTGCAGATTATATCAAAACAATTGGAAAACCGAATAAAAACCAGAAAATTTTCTTAGTGTCATTTTCCGGAAATTGAAATACCCACATTTTGATGGGGTGCTCAGCATAGATCGGTCCATAAAATACCATAAAAACGACGCACAAATAAGATGTTGGGGTTTCATCGGTACTCACTCTTATTCTTATTTTAAAGCAAAACAAGTACCATGGATTCTCTTACACAAGGTGAAAGTGAATGCAGACTGTTAGTTAAATGAATAAATAAGCTGTCTATAAATTCAGTCAACGTGGAAACTTGTTTATTCCCCGGATTTGCGAATATTTACGCTAATGCAGGGCCTAAAAATTAAAATATAACGGTCTATCGTAGGAACCCAACCGGGTTAGAATTAGAGAAATGAATATCGAGATTGCCTTCCCACCGTGGGATTTGGCTGTTCTTCGAATGCACAGATATTACAGCCAGATTACACTGCCCGCGCCATCTCTGTGAGAAACCAAAGGGATGTAAAATAGAACGAGCTGCAAATTTATTTATGTGACACTTTAGTATATTAATTAACCGAAATTATAACATGTGTACCGTGGTCCAGTGGTAGCGTGGCAGACTTTTAACCCATACGAACTTGACAGAAGGAAATCGAATCCTACTGGAATCAACAAAAATTTAATATTTAATATTAAAAAACTTAGACTTAGACTTTGGATTTGGATTGATAAAAAAGATAGAAAAATACATCACAGGCAGATGATTCAAGCCAAAATGATTAATTTTATTTTTTTAAAACAAATTTTGTTCCAATGATATCATATGAATACAATAAAAAATCTAACATTTTGGCTTTCTCATTTGCTCAAAATCAAATCATTATTCCGACCACAAGTATAAATTACTAAATACCGAAGTTACTGTGAATTTAAATTCTGCATATGCGCATTTTCGACAACTTACGTCTCTTCAGTGTTTGCAATCCATCTATAATGGATGGCTACATCTTTGCCAAATCTATTAGAATCAACTAGAAGAGTGAACTGTGGTTGTTTATATGTTCCTTCTGTTAGGCAATCGGCGGCAGTGTTTGTAAGAGTACCTTGCCGGATAAATGTTTGATTGTTTGCGACCCTGCATTCATGGACAAAAATGGATAAGGGTTGTTTGACATGTAGCAAGCCATTTACGCTAATACCAGTACGAGGAACCGTTTTGAACAATGGGTTTAAGAGTATTTGATCATTATTGAAGCTCTCGTATTGACTTCAACATAAAGAAAACAAATTAAGCGTTGTTCCTTTTGATTATTTTACTTTTGTCTTTGTAATGTTGTCTCCATTTATTGTTACACACGATTTCCAATGTTTTTAGTTTTTTAATTCTTGAATATTCCATTCCCTCCATTTTTGCTTCAGTTCACCGATGTGTCTTAATTTGTAGGGATTTTGTCCCATGTACATTTACACTATACCTCTTTTTTTCATCGAGATTAGTTTCATAAAATGCATTGTTATGCTGTGATCATATAATTAAGAATGTTTGTAGGCTTAGAACTAAATACACTTATTATTGGAATCAGTCATGACTTTGGACAGGTTCATTTTATAATTTGATGTTTGGAAATAAATAATATTTTAAAAGTAATTTAGCTGTGAATTCAATAATATATGACAATTATGGTATGAAGTGAATGAATGAATGTCATATTACTATAATGAAGGGGATAAGAATATAACGAGTACAAATATTCTAATATTTTATTCGATCAAAATGAAAACATATATGGTAAAGAATGCATATTACTTTCAAGAGTTTTTGCCCTTTTACGCCAAAGATTTGATGAAAAAGACAGAAAATTGTAACTTAGATATTTTCTACTTCATTACGGTTATTTAACTATTGATTGCAAATAACAAGTATTAAAAACAAACTCATAAATAATATATATATGTATGTGTATAACAGTAATAGGTAACAACTGTTTTTGAAAATTTTAAATCTAACAAATATTTCTAAAACCTATATACAAAAAACAAAATATATCTTTAAAAAAAGTACAGGTAACAACTATTTAAGAAATGTTTAAGTTTAACATATATCTGTATCAATTTAACAAATTTTAGTAACAAATGGCACATGATGTTTGAAACAGTATTACAATGGTAAGCATTATATAAAAGTTTAACAGTATATAACCATAACTTAAGACACTAACTTTGATGGCCTGAACCTAAGATTTTTGAAAGCTTTGTTTTCTCACCAAGAAACGATCTACTTCAAGAAGGAAATTTTGAGGGTATCTGGTTTAGCAGAATTGTCTGTTGATCTGGTCTTTACATTAACTACTTATCTAACATTTGCTCTTTAGGTATGATATTATGATCGGCTACTTATTTAACTTAATAAAAAATAAGATGTAGATGTAGATGTTTCCTGTTATCCCCTTTGTTACGTTGCTTACAAGAATTTCCCAAAAATGCTTGTCTTTGCGAGTATCAGGGAATTTAAAAAAAAAATGAATCAGAATAATTGAAATCAGAGCTTAAAAATTCAAATATTTACTTGATCACAACTTAAATTAATTTAAAAAAAACATACTTGCAAACAACAATACCCCAAGATTTCCTGCTTTTTGGGGTTTTCAGGAAATTTACCAAGTGATTTACATTTTTTTTAATCTAACAAATATCTGTAACACCTGTATTGAAAAGAAATATACAACATATATCTTTAACAATTATAAGTAAAACTAATTTTAAGATTTTGAAAATAATATATATTTCTGTATCAATGTTAACAAATAAGTAAAGCATAGAGCATGATGTTTCAAACAGTCTAAATATTATAAATATTATAAGTTAAACAGTATATAACAATAAATTTAGATCTAACCCTGTTGGTCTGAATCTTAGATTTTTGAATGCTTTATTCTATCGCCGAGAAACGATCCCTTTCCGGTTGAAGAAATTGTGCTGAGAGTATCTTGTTAAGCAGGCTTGTCTTTTGATTTGGTCTTGATATTAACTTCTAAATATCTTACTTAAACTTTGAAGAACTGAAATTATGATTGACAATTTATTTTATCTTAACACTATAGGTTTGGTATTGTGATTGGCTACTTATTTAATATCAATTCGATAGGACTGGTATTGTGATTGGCGACTTATTTAACTTTAACTCTTAAGGACCTATATTGTGATTGGCTACTTTCTTAACTTGAATTCTATGGGACTGGTTTTTTTATTGACTACTTATTTAACGTTAACTCTATAGGACTAATATTGTAATTGAATATTTATTTATCTTTAAGTCTATAAGTCTGGTATTGTGATAAACTAGTTATATAAGTATAACTCTAGAGGGATGATATTGTTATTTGCTACTTATTTAACTTTAACTCTATTCGACTTGTATTTTAATTTTCTACTTATTTAACTTAAAATCTATCGGACTGGTATTGTGATTGATAGGTTATTAAACTTTGACTCTATAGGTCTTGTATTGTGATTGCCTACTTATGTAAATTATCAAAAAAATAATTATTCGTAAAGTTTCTGAGTAGCTTATTATATCGCCTGCTCATTCCACTTACATTATAATTTGGCTGATATTAAGATGTAATTGCTAAAAATTCTAAGAAATAATAAGTTTTGAAATATCAGAAACTTTACCAAAATTGGAAGACAAAATTTTAGAAATCTATCAATTGAGAATATCCACTCTGATAAAAATTTAGGCAAAAAGCATGGTTGCTTACAAGGATTCCAAAAATGATTATCTTTGAGAGTATCCTGAGATTTACCAAAATTGGAATAACAATTTTTGAAATTTAAATTTGAAAATTCTTGTTTTGAGTAAAAAAAACATTTAAAATGCATAGTTGCTAACAAGAATACCCAGTAATTGCTTTTCTTTGTGATTTGCAGAAAATGTACCAAAATTGGAATCAAAAAGTTAAGAAATCTTACCCCTGAAAAAAATCGTTTTCACTAAATTTCGTCCAAATATTCAAATTGAAATCTTATCTTTCATTCTGGATCTTTATAATTGTTTTGTATGAAAAATGGCTGAAATATTCTTTTATATGTAAAAATGTCAATAAATTGATGGTTGTGGGTATTTTCATTTTTACCAAAGTTCGAACCAGAATAATATTCAAAAAGCTTCACTGCCATATATAAATTATATATATATATTTTCGTGCTGAATAAATATACAAGCAATGTCGTTGGAAAGTTGCTTAAATTAATGTATCCATTCTGCTTGCAATCAGTTTCTACGATTTTAGAGAAATTGTTTAATAGATGTTCCTCGTCATGAGCTGTAAAACTTCAGCCAAATAAAATTTTGCCATCAGTTCTAAGCTTTGACCAAATACTTGTACATAAGTACTGATAAGGCCCAGACTCCAATAGAGGGGGTGGATAGGGTAAAGGGAGACAGGGAGAGAGGGGGAGGGAGAAAGGAGAAAGGGAGAGAAAGAAAAGGGGAAATAGAAAGGAGAGAAGGGGAGGGAGAAAAGAGAAAGAGGGAGGGAGAAAGGAGAAAAGGTAGAGAAAAGGGAGATGACGATGTATATAAAACGTTTAAAGAGGAGCCACAAATCAATTATTTTATTGAATCAGTTTATAAAAAGTTCCAAGAAAGAGTGGATAAATATGAAAGTAATAAAGACGACCTAACATCAAAATACTCCTAACTTCGTAACTACCTCATAATGAGCCGTTATGGATTTATTCAGCCCATCAATATTTTTTTTTCATTTTAGTTATACATGTTAAGACATATTTTTATGACCCGTATAGAGCTCGTCACTAGAGGTGAGATTCCACCCTTGTTGACCGAGGCCAGTAGACTCATAGTTTTGTCATCTTCTCTTTGCATATTGATATTTAATAAAGGTCAATGTAAGATCAATCTGCACTGAAGAGACATCAGTTGTCGAAATGCGCATAAGCAGAAATTAAATTCACAGTAACTTCGGTATTTAGTTATTTCAACAAAAATATATAACCCAGCAATCCAACAATTCTTATATTGAAAGAGGGCTGTATACTGAATTAAACAAATTGGCACTAAATAAAATAAAATTCGGTAAGTGTTAGAATTTTTACAACAAATCCTATATAATGGAAAATTTAGGGAAAATAAATTTACAAGAGTACTAACAAGTATTAAACATACAACCTGACCGCAAAAATATTGCGTCTCTAATTCATAGTTTTTACCCTAAAAAAGGAGCAAGGTATAATAAAACAAATCTTCCGTGTATCTACAAATTATCTTTGGGATGTCCATGGATGAAGCCGATCCAATAGTCAATTGACAAAAATGTGACACAAACGCCGATCTTGTGCATTCGAGATTTTGAGTGGGTATAGAATTATTTATAATACACAATTTCATCCATTTCTATTTGAATAAGCTTCCTTTGCTGCAGTTTTTCATGTTTGAAGGCTGGACACCAGAGAAACGGGGTGGGAAAAAGAAGAAAGGGGAGGACGAAAGAAGAAAAGGGGGAGAAAAGGGGAGATAGAGAAGGGAGAAAAGTACCCCCTGTCCGCCCCCTCTAAATAAGCATATAGGTTAAATTGTCTTTATGAAAAACTGACTTCAGCTATAAATGTTGTTGCTATTTTTGTATTTGCTTTACATGAACAAGAGGCTCTCAAGAGCCTGTATCGCTCACCTGGTCCTTGATTAACATAGACATTTTATGTTAAAGCCCAAATACATGTATATTATACAAGTGTGGACCCAAATTGATGTCTCGCCCGTCCCTACTTGGTCGCAAAACTGATGTGAAAACTCAAACTGACAAATTCACAAAACACTTAACATGTTGGCTGACAAAGGCAATATAGCAAACTGTTATATATATCCAAAAACCAGAAAGCCAAATATCAGTGACCTACCACGGATATATATACTGTAGAACCAAACATGTTCACTTAGACCGTGAAAATGAGGTCAAGGACTAAAGCCAAATTGCACGATGTCATGTTCCATCTAAGACAAACCAACATACCAAATGTTATTGACCATACATTAATAGATTCTTGAAAAATCAACATAATCCCTGAACCGTGAAAATGAGGTCAGTGACAAAAGCCATATGGCAGACTGTCATGTACTATCCAAGACCAACCTATATACCAAATATCATTGACCTACCACTTATAGTTACTGAGAAAATGACCTTATCAAATCTTAACATGCTCATTAGACTGTGAAATTTAGGTCATGGACAAAAGCAATATGACAGACTGTCATGTACTATCTAAGACCAACCTACATACCATATATCATTTACCATCACTTATAGTTACTAAGAAAATAACTTAGCACAAAATCTTAACATGCTCACTAGACTGTGAAATTGAGTTCATGGACAAAAGCCATATGACAGACTGTCATGAACTACCTAAGACCAACCTACATACCATATATCATTGACCTACCACTAATACTTATTGAAAAATGGACTTAATCAGAGAAACTTAACATGTTCACTAGACCGTAAAATTGAGGTCAAGGACAAAAGTCATATGCCAGACTTACATGCACTACTCAAGACCAACCTATATACCAAATATCATTGACCTACCACTTACAATTATTGAGATATGGATCTAATCAGAGGACTTAACGTGGTCACAAGACCGTGAAATTGAGGTCAAGGACAAAAGTCATATGCCAGACTGACATGTACTACTCAAGATCAATCTACATACCAAATATTGTTGACCTAACAGGTATAGTTAATGAGAAATGGACTTAATCAGAGAAACTTAACGTGGTCACTAGACCGTGAAATTGAGGTCAAGGACAAAAGTCATATGCCAAACTGACATGTACTACTCAAGACCAACCTATATACCAATTATCATTGACCTACTAATTACAGTTATTGAGATATGGATCTAACCAGAGAAACTTAACATGATCACTAGACCCTGAAATTGAGGTAAAGGACAAAAGTCATATGACAGACTGTCATGTACTACTCAAGACCAACCTTTATACCAAATATCATTGATCTACCGCTTACAGTTATTGAGATATGGATCTAATCAGAGAAACTTAACGTGGTCACTAGACCGTAATATTGAGGTCAAGGACAAAAGTTGTATGCCAGACTGACATGTACTACTCAAGACCAACTTATATACCGAATATCATTGACCTACCACTTACAGTTATTGAGATATGGATCTAATCAGAGAAACTTAACGTGGTCACTTGACCGTGCAATCGAGGTCAAGGTCAGATAATTTTATGTCCGTCAGGTAGCACTTGATTAGTACTACCACTGGACCAAATATTATGTTCCTACATCAAAGGGTTTCCAAAATATCCTGCAAAAAGTAAGTTAACGCCGTCGCCGTCATACTTTGCTCGCCTATCTCACGCTTTCCGCGACTTTCGTCGCGGGCGAGACAAAAATTATAGTTCCATTGCCCAATTAGTTTAAGGGAAATGACGTCTGTTAGTGTTCCACATGGGTCCAGTGTTAAAATATGTTCCCTGTTGGCAGCCATCTTGGATAAAGTGGGGAAATAAGGGGAAAAAAACATTTTTCATTTCAGGTGTCCACATAAAAATTATTTGACCAAGTTTAATTCCATTGGCTCAGTAGTTTCAGAGGAGATCTTTGAATGAGTTTTCCCATAGGGTTCAATGTTAAAACTATGTTCCCCGCTGGTGGCCATCTTGGATATTGCACAGACCTGAAAAACAGCTTTTTTGTATGGGACCACCAAAGGACTATTATGGCCAAGTTTGGTGCCAGTTGGCTTAATAGTTTAAGAGAAGATCTTTGAATGTGTTTTCCCGATAGGGTCCAATTTTAAAACTATGTTTCCCGCTGGCGGCCATCTTGAATATTGCACGGACCTGAAAAACATCTTTTTTGTAAGAAACCACCAAAGGACTATCGAGGCCAAGTTTGGTGCCAATTAGCTCAACAGTTTCAGAGAAGATCTTTGAACGTGTTTTCCCATAGGATCCAATGTTAAAACTATGTTCCCCGCTAGCAGCCATCTTGGATATCACGCGGACCTGAAAAACGGCTTTTTTGTAAGGAACCACCAAAGGACTATTGTGGCCAAGTATGGTGCCAATTGGCTTAATAGTTTCAGAGGAGAAGTTCTTTGAATGTGTTTTGCCAATAGGGTCCAAAGTTTAAACTATGTTTCCCGCTGGTGGCCATCTTAAACATTGCGCGGACCTGAAAAACAGCTTTTTGTAAAGAACCATCATAGAACTATTGTGGCCAAGTTTGGTGCCAATTGGCTCAATAGTTTCAGAGAAGAATATCTTTGAATTTGTTTGCCCATAGGGTCCAATGTTAAAACTTATTCCCCGCTGGCAGCCATCTTGGATATCGCGCAGACCTGAAAAAACAGCTTTTTTGTAAGAAACTATCAAAGGACTATTGTGGCGAAGTTTGGTGCCAATTGGCTCAGTATTTTCAGAGAAAATCTTTGAATGTGTTTTCCCTTCGGGTCCAATGTTTAAACTATGTTCCCCGCTGGTGACCATCTTGGATATCGTGAAGACCTGAAACAATTTTTTTGTAAGGGACCACCCAAAGACTATTGTGGCCAAGTAGTTTCAGAGGAGAAGATCTTTGAATGAAAAGCTTACGCCTGACGGACGGACGACGGACGCAAAGTGATAGTAAAAACTCACCCTGGCATTGGCCAGGTGAGCTGAAAACGGACCCATCCGGGTTTGAACCTCTCCTTTCACCAATTTTGCGGTAAATATTTCTGGAGATGCAGTGATAAAACAAATTCTGTACATTTACAATGACGTCTTATGTTAAAATAAGTAGACGTAAATGTTAGAATTGAATCATCTTATGGTGATGTATCAGAGCATTAGGCCGGGTCGTTGAAGAGAAAATCTCCTATATCAGCTGACAGGAAATATAACCTTTTTGTTGTCCTGTCAGTAAATGACCTCTTGTCAATGCCCCGTCAACACATATAAATGTATCTGCATAATCTGATAGAAAGAAGATGTTTTGAGTTTCACACAAAAAAAAAATGTCATGTTTGTTGTCGTATCTGGGCATAATAAAAATACAACTTTTTTTAAGGGCGCTATATAGATGTAAATGCTAACTGTCAAATAGGTTCGATTTGGTCATGCAATTTCAGATGAAATTTTTCATTAAAGCAGCCAACCAGATACAGGACTTTCCCACTGCTGGTAAGTATTTGTTGTCTGAGCTAAAATAAGCAAGGGAAGTACGAATTTTATATAAGTTTCCTCTAGAATTTTGTTACGTTTGGTAAAGCTGTTGTAGCTGAAAATTTCCTCATCCAATGTGTATCACAATTTGCCCACGGCAACCATGTTTGTTACTTGATGTTTTCTTTTCTTTCAAGTATGGGTTCATCTGATTGTGAGAATCAGCTGCTCTGAGGGACTTAAGTAACCATCATTATAATCAGAGACATATCAAGTTTGGGTCAATTAGGCAGGCTATTTAAGCGAATTTTCTTTTTCTTTAGAATGACTAACCAGAAACAGAAGCGTTTAATATCTTCCTGAAACAAACATTTTAATAAAGCCCAATCCATACAAACTGAACAAATTTATAAAGGTTGTAATAAATTAAATGCTTTCTCAAAAGTTTGATTCCATTTCCTCCCGCGTTCCAGAGATTATGCTCTAAATCAACCAATCATAAACAATGACAGTCATGTTTACAGCTCCATCGGGGCAAAATGAATCGGTCTATAAAACTCTCCAACAAGGTAAGAAGAAAATTTTTTATGCTCACAATTTTTTTGTCCCCAAGTGGGATTCGAACCCACGCATTTGAGAAACATATTGCTCCATCGCCTGTGCTGTGTCCAGTGAACTAGACCACTCAGTAGAATACAGAGATCCATTGGAAAGGTGTATTGTAATGTTGTCCCCAAAAATTTAAACGTTCATATATGTTATTTTATAGCTCACCTGGCAAATGTATTTACTGAGATTTTGTCTCATTTGTTTTTACTCCATATCCCTTCATTGCTTATATTGGAAATTTTTTTGTAAAACTGATTGTGATGTTTATTTATCTATAACATGGTACATACTTGTTTAAGATTATCTGATAAACAATTCAAGCCTACCTGAAATCTATTCACAAGTTTCAGAAAAGACTCAGCTCAACTAAACTGTTTATTTATTAACATCAGACACAAAAGTTGAACAAAAGAACTAAGAAATGTGATTACATAACATACATTTCATAAAATGATGAGACAAGATAGATTTACAAAAAATAAGCATAGTTGCTATCCTACAAAATTCTATATTAATATGAGGTTGCATGTGTTGTCGTGCTAGGTATACCCCCACTTGTAGAAATAAATCATCCAAGCAGTAGCTGAGAAAAGTGTGACGAAAATTTTCACCATGTTCAATAAAGGAAGAAATGGCAAAGTCCTGCCAAACAGGAAGTTGATATCATGAGGCAACCAAAATGGGAGACGAGGCATTCCCCCTTTATATAAAGTCAAATACCAAATTTGAAATAAATCGGCCCAGCAGTAACTGAGAAAAGTGCGAAGAAAATATTCACTATGTTCAATAAAGGGAAAAATGGCAAAGTCCCGCCAAACAGGAAGTTGATATCATAAGGCGACTAAAATGGGAGACGACACATTACCCCTTTATATAAAATCAAATACCAAATTTGAAATAAATTGGCCTAGCAGTTGCTGAGAAAAATGCGACAAAAGTTTTCACTATGTTCAATAAAGGGGAAAAAATGGCTAAGTCCCGCCAAACAGGAAGTTGATATTATATGGCAACAAAAATGGCAGATGACACTTTCTCCCATACATAAAGTCAAATACTAAATTTGAAATAAATCGGCCCAGCTGTAGCTGAGAAAAATGTGATTAACTTTGGATGGACAGAAGGATGGACGGAGGGAAGGATTGACGGACGGACAAGGGTATTCCAATATACCACCCATTTATGAGTGGGGATAATTTACAAATACTTGTCATAAATATTGCTTAATTATTATATATATCACATGACAATGTTTGAACAACTCTAGAAATATTCTTGCTTGGATACATCTTATAATATGGAGGTATATATTTATTGCATAATTTTTTTATATTTTTTTTATGATCATATAAAATTAAACTTAGTAGTAAGTCTTCCATGGAAGACGTGTCGCCTGCATGATAAGGGCTGTTCCAGTGGAACATATGAGGGACGGGGGAAGGCACTTTTATTTTTTACATATGGGTGGTTGTTGAAACGGTGGCAAATTAAATGACATATATAGATTAAGTTTAAAAAACTTCTATGGGTGGATCCCTTGCCAAAAAAGTGCCTTCCCCCGGTACCTTATATGTTTTAATGGAACAGCCCTAACACAAAAAATATTCCAAGTTCCGTCAAACAGGAAGTGGGCATGTGAAAGATCTGAAACTCTCTTACACTGTATAGGTCCCCATACTGATACTCCATGCCAAATTGCGGAAGGCTCAGATACATGGTTCTTGAGAAAAATGCGACAGAATTTTTTTTGACACAGATGCCCACGACGGATAGTGATCCCTATATGTGGCCACTGCGTGAACGCAGTCGACACAATAATGATTCTCATTACCAACACAAATATTACAAAAATGACAAATTGTCTATCGGGATCAACAACAGGCCATCTACCTGTCACAATTACACACAATTCACAAATTAAGTACAAGGTCATCAAACAACCATTTCTGGAAGGTAACAAATCAATCAGCTTTGTTGTTTCTGACAAGATTTGGACCAGTCAGAATATGCTATTGGCAGACTTATTGAACTTCCAAAATCTGGTTAAGGACCAAACTAGCTAACATTTCTGCAAGATTGGTTAAAATCTGTGCAGTGCCAATAATCTATGTCATCATAATTCTCAGACTGCAGTCATCTGAAAACTGGACATCAAAATGAAATAAAGTTTTCCTGCACCTACCGCAACATTATAAAAACCATACATATAAACAAATGAAAAATAGCAGCTGCAGAATATTAAATAAACTTTGAAATTTATTTATCATATTTATTTTATTCCATGCTGATTACTTATTCGATCTTGCTATGTAAAACTGCAAAATAAATTAAAATCTTGCTAATAATCACTAGTGTAGCATAAATAACTTCTGTTCTTTACTCCTTACTTTTTGTAGGTTTTATACTGCGAAATAAAATTGCTAGATTTTATAATTTTTATTCAAAACAAAAAATAACATACAATAGAATTCAACCACTGACGACTCCAGTTAAGTGTTGCTACTACTCTATAAAGTATCTCTGTTTTGTACTCAAGATTCAAAAAAATATTATTAAAAATGATTTCCACTGTGCCTAGAACACAAAATAAAATTCTTGTAGTGCAGCAGAAATGCCAATAAAATGGTGAACCCCATCGAGAAAGTAACAAACAAAAATAACCATTCCATCGCATAAAATATACATACAGTATGAAAAAGTGTATACAGTTATTTAACACTTTAATACCCTGTTATTACTTAATTAGTCCCTTCAAATAATTAACACATATATATTTTAATGTAAGCATTTTAAGCGTGTTCTAAATTCCAGGTTAATTTAACCCTGGAGGTGTCAAAGAGCCTGTAACTGCTCACCTTTCTGAAAGTTTTTTTTTCCAAAGACAAGCCATGGCAATCATTTAACATGACATTCAGAAAACACTCAATATAAGTTTTAAAAGGCACCAACAAATGATTTTTTGTAAAGTTTGGTTTAAACTGGCTCAGTTTCCTCAGTAAAATTCACATAAATATCAAAATTCCCATTTGGAACCATGTCTGGTCATTGGACTTTGTCATTAAATTTTCCATGGGTCCTATGTTAATTAAGTTAAACAATGACAGCATCTTACTTGGTTTATTTTGGTCATTGAACATAATTCTGGAAGGGATCAACCTATGAAACATTCCACCAAATTTTGGATTCAGAGGAGCAAGTCATTCAAGGGAATTTTTACATGAATCTCCTATAGGGTCCTACATCAAAACTAAATTTGGCCACAAGGTTCACCTGGTTGGGGGTCGGGTCATGACAACATTCTGAAACAAGACCCACCTAAGACCTATTTCACTTACGTAGTGTTACAGTTGCAAAAACATTTCCAGATGAGAAGATTTTTCAATAATTTCAAATCAAATTTGGTTGGTAGGTGGGGTCATAGTAAACAATTATGAAATGGACCCGCTTTCACCAAAATATTAGGTTTCAGCAAGGCTGGTCTGCAGGTGGGGTCATTTGACAAAATTCTGAAAGGCACCTATCTTGTGACAATTTTACCAAAGTTTAGTTTCCACTGCGCAAACACTTCAAGGCCAAAAAAAAAATGTGAATTTCCATAGAATTCTCTGTTAAACTAAGTTCGGCTGCGGTGGTCACCTTGGTTGAAGGGTGTTTTCTGCCTATTCCAATATACTGAGAACAATAGATCATGTCATAATATAAAGTGTTGTTTTAGCAATTACATGTATATTTATTTAATTTACAAGTGAATGTACAACATGTATCTTTTTGGTGTATTAGAAAATTAAAAAAATAAGTCATTTCAATGTTAAATTCAAAATTATTAAAATTAAATCTAATATTTTTATTGTTTGATTTTTGGATGCAGATGTCATTTGCATAGTCAATTAAATAGCAAATGGTGATAAGATTTACATTTTAAAGGGATATATTCTTATTTTATATTACATTCTGAGCTGTCTTCAGCAAGATTTACCTGTTATTTGAGAATGTTGGAATAGCCAGAATATGACAGATCCAATTTTGGAAGACCACCCAAACATCATTTTAGCAAAGTTTGGTTGAAATTTGATCAATAGTTTCTTGGGAGAAGATTTTTGAAATTCACCCCCTTTTCTATTTTTAGTCTGGATGCTGTATTGATTGGAGGTAAGGGTAATCAGACATACCGGTAATTTTGGAACCCAACAATCATTTCAGTAAAATTTGGCTAAGATTGGCTTTGCAGATTCAAAGAAGATTTTTTTAAAACTTCATCCTCCTTTTTTCTATTTTTAGCCTGGTGCCATCTTGGTTTCAGAAAAAATTTTTAAAGAGGCCCATCCAATGAAAATTTTACGAAAGTTTTGTCAAAAATGGCTGAATGGTTTCAGAGAAAAAGATCTTGTAATTGTGGAAACATGACGACAAACAACATATGCCAAGTGATGGCAAAAGCTCACATGACCTTTTAAGCTTGATGAGCTAAAAAACACGCATGAATTTAAAAAACAAATCAGTAATAAAATAAAAGAGAGTTACCATGATATCAATTCAAACAATCTACTAGCTAACAAAAGTATATAAAATTGTAATAAATGTGTGTCCAAGCCCCTTTCATGCTAACTAATACAATCAAATAGTTGTCTCAAAAATAAACTGGCAGTATTTAAACAAAAACATGAAAGCATAATTGATAAAAAAAATATACTGTACAATTAAAGATGAACAGAGAGAGTCTAAGGGATTTGTTTATTTTTCTTTGTTTATTAGTGGAATAAAGTATATAATTCTAACAAAAGCTGGATGCAGTAAATGTCCCACCTGCTTGCAAAAAAGGAAGGAAAACAGATCAAAGGAATTATAAAAAACAATTGACAAAGTCACTTAACCATGAAAATGAGGTCAAGGTGAAGTGACATATGTCAGACTGACAGACATCATTTAACAAACACAAAGACTAAATAACGATGTTCTGTCAAATGTGATTACTTTGAAATGGAACTTAGCAGAAAACTTTGATGCAAATTAATGGAAGTCAATGAACCATGAAAATGAGGTCAAGGCTAAGTGACATGTGTCAGACTGATGCAGGCTCCAAATAGTGAGGATGCTGACCAAATATGCTTGCTCTATTACTGGTAGTTACTGAGAAAAAAAGAACTTAAACAAAAAAATATGCAGAGGTCAAGACTGAGTGACACGTGTTAGACTGACACTGGCTCCTAATAATGAAGATGCAGACCAAATACCCTTCGTGCAATCCTAGGTAGTTACTGAGAAAAACAACTACTAAGAAAATTTTGATAGAGTCATTGAACCAGGAAAATAAGGTCAAGGTCAAATGGCATATGTCCAACTGACATTGGCACCCTCTGACAAATACATGGACCAAATAAGGATGTTCTGTCATATGTGATTACTTACAAATGAACCTAAGCAGAAAATTTTGAAGCAAATAAGTCAGAGTCAATGAACCATAAAATATGGTCAAGGCCAAGTGTCATGTGTCAAACTGTCACTGACTCCAAATAATGAACATTCAGACCCAATATGCTTCCTCTATCCTTGGTAGTTACTGAGAAATGGAACTACTCAGAAAATTTTGATGAAGTCGGCGAACCATGAAAATGAGGTCCAGGCCATGTGACATATGTCAGACTGACATGGGCATCCTCTGACAAATGCATGGACCAAATAAGGATGCTCTATCGTATGTTGTTACTGACAAATGGACCTAATCAGAAAACTTTGACACAAATTAGTTGGAGTCGATGAACCACAAAAATGAGGTCAGGGCCAAGTGACATGTGTCAGACTTGCTGACTCCCTATAATGAAC
The DNA here is from genome assembly GCA_002080025.1 of Modiolus philippinarum. Lineage (NCBI taxonomy): Eukaryota > Metazoa > Mollusca > Bivalvia > Mytilida > Modiolidae > Modiolus > Modiolus philippinarum. Next base: position 11,596 of record MJUU01042097.1, on the reverse strand, counting down.
ATTCAGACCCAGTATGCTTGCTCTGTCCTTGGTAGTAACTGAGAAATTGAACTACTCAAAAAATTTTGATGAAGTCAGTGAACCATGAAAATGAAGTCAAGGCCATGTGACATATGACAGACTGACATGGGCACCCTCTGACAAATGCATGGACCAAATAAGGATGTTCTATCGTATGTGGTTACTGACAAATTGACCTAAGCAGAAAACTTTGACACGAATAAGTTGGAGTCAATGAACCATGAAAATGAAGTCAAGGCCAAGTGAAATGTGTCAAACTGTAACTGACTCCCAATAATGAAGATTCAGACCCATAATGCTTGCTCTATCCTTGGTAGTTACTGAGAAATGGAACTACTCAGAAATTTTGGTGGAAACAGTGAACCATGAAAATGAGGTCAATGTCATGCAATAAATATTAGACTGACATGGACACCCTTCGACGACTGCATGGACCAAATAAGGATGTTCTATCATATGGGGTTACTGAGAAATGAACCTTAGCAGAAAACTTTGACCTAAAGTTAACGCTGCCTCGGCCGCCTTCTCTGGTGAAGTAATACCTATGTCTCACAGACGAAACAAAAAAAAACAAATCATTTAATAAAACATAGGTAATTAACGATTAAAGAGTTCGCCTCGTTATGGCACATTGTCAGAGTAACCCAATTTTGCCTTGATGCATATGCTGATCTACCATCCGAGATGTATGCATATGTAAGGTTATAATGATCCTACCATGCATAGTGACTGAGATCGGAACTCATCCAAAAACTTGAATGTAAATCAATCAAGCGTAAAATATAGGTCAAAGTGACCTAATTTTGCCTGTATGCTGACCTACCATCAGAGTTGCATGCATATGCAAGGTTACAAGATCCTACCATGTATAGTGACTGAGATCTGAACTCATCCAAAAACTTGAATGTTAATCAATCAAGCATAAAATATATGTCAAAGTGACCTAATTTTGCCTTGATGCTGACCTAACATCAGAGATGCATGCATATGCAAGGTTAGATGATCCTTCCATGCATAGTGAATGAAATCTGAACTCGTCCAAAAACTTGAATGTAAATCAATCAAGCATAAAATATAGGTCAAAGTGACCCAATTTTGCATGGCTGCTGACCTACCGTCAAAGTTGCATACGTATGCAAGGTTACATGATCCTACCATGTATAGTGACTGAGATGTGAAATCAGCCATAAACTTGAATGTAAGTCATTCAAGCGGAAAATATAGGTCAAAGTGACCTAATTTTGCCTGGATGCTGACCTACCATCACAGATGCATGTATATGCAAGGTAACATGATCCTACCATGTATAGTGACTGAGATCTGAACTCGGACGTAAACTTGAATGTAAGTTCTTCAAGCGGAAAATGTAGGTCAAAGTGACCTAATTTTGCCTGGATGCTGACCTACCATCACAGATGCATGCATATGCAAGGTTACATGATCCTACCGTGTATAGTGACTGAGATCTGAACTCGGACGTAAACTTGAATGTAAGTCGTTCAAGCGGAAAATGTAGGTCAAAGTGACCTAATTTTGCCTGGATGCTGACCTACCATCAGAGATGCATGCATATGCAAGGTTACATGATCCTACCATGTATAGTGACTGAGATCTTAACTCGGACGTAAACTTGAATGTAAGTCGTTCAAGCGGAAAATATAGGTCAAAGTGACCTTATTTTGCCTGGATACTGATCTACTATCAGAGATGCATGCATATGCAAGGTTACATGATCCTACCATGTATAGTGATTGAGATCTGAACTTGGACGTAAACTTGAATGTAAGTCATTCAAGCGGAAAATATAGGTCAAAGAGACCCAATTTCCTTGGAGGCTGTGAGATAGCCCAAGATGCATCTGTATACAAAGTTTGATGATCCTACCCTTCAAAGTTACTAAGATATATACCTAAATGCGGACGCGGACGCAGACGCGGACGCCGGGGGTACTCCAATAGTCCTCCTCAACTTCGTTGAGGCGAACTAAAAATTCTAAATTATCATCATTGTAGAATTTTCTGTTTTTCTTTAAACTCAGTGAATTGATAAACTTTGCTTTATTATGATTTTGACATTGTATGTGTCAGACCTCGTGTTCAAAGTAGAAAAATACCTTTGTACCTTGATTCTAAGCTCCTAGTGCTTAATTTTGCAAGGACTCAGGTTTGAATCTGGCTTCAACAACTCAGTAATTACAAATATATGTTTCACATATACAAAACATAATTCAAATATTGACTTAATCACTAATAAAGGGCTACGCCGAGCGCAGCATGACACGACCGCAGCATGTCGATCACTGAAATTTCAACAAAAGTGTGGACACAGAAAAGAGCCTGACACAATAATTAGATGGACACATATAGAAGCTTGGCACAGTTATAAGCTGGAAACAAACTAAGGAAAAAAATCAACTTTTGATCACTTATTGATGAAAATACTGTAAGAGCTATGCAAAATATGTAACTATCAACTAACACTTTACATCCATAGAAATAAAAAAAAATAATCCATCGAAATCTGATGAAAAATAAAGATTTGACATATTTAGAAAAATTGCAATTTTGGCCCCTTTGACCCTTTGTAGCTCGGAAAAGGTAAGAGCTACGCCAAATCCTTTGGCATACTACTGAACGCTTAGATCAAGAGGAATCCAAAGAAAAAAAATCCATCGAAATCCGATGAAAAATAAAGATTTGACATATTTAGAAAAAAATTGCAATTTTTGCCCCTTTGACCCCTTGTAGCTCGGAAACGGTATATGCCACACCAAATCCGTCGACATACCTCTGGAAGCTTAGATCAAGAGGAATCCAAAGAAAAAAATCCCATGGAAATCCGATGAAAAATAAAGATTTGACATATTTAGAAAAATTGCAATTTTGGCCCCTTTGACCCCAAGTAGCTCAGAAACGGTAAGAACTACGCCAAATCCATTGACATATTACTGAAAGCTTAGATCGAAAAAAATCCCATCGAAATCCGATGAGAAATTAAGATTTGAGATATTTAGAAAAATTGCAATTTTGGCCCCTTTGACCCCTTGTAGCTCGGAAACGGTAAAAGCTACGCTAATTCTGTTGACATACTGCTGAAAGCTTAGATCGAGGGGAATCCAAAGAAAAAAATCCCATTGAAATCCGATGAAAAATAGAAATTCCACATAATCTGCAAATTCGCAATTTTGGGCCCTTCGACCCCTCATAGCTGGGAAAAGAAACAAGTTACCAAAAATCTAATAGCTGAGTGCCATATTAATTTTTCACAAGGAATCCATTGAAAAAAACTGCATCAAAATCGGACTTAAAATAAAAAAAAAATTGAGATTAGCCCCTGTTGGGCCCCATTTATCTCGTGAGCGGTACATGCTACGGGAAATCCGTTGGCATACTTCAGATTGGAAATTTCCTCAGGAGCACACTGAAACAAACCCCATCAAAATCCAATAAATAATAAAGATTATATAGTCAAATATGTGAAAACACTCAATTTAACCCTTTTTTGGCCCCTAATTCTGAAATGGGTGGGGCCAAAAACTAAAGGAAAACAAGATTGCTACGCGTAGCTATGTCCCCCGCCGCCGCAGAAAAGTCAATAAAGTCCCATTTCTCATGTAAAATTTTGAGAATCAAAATGGCGGCAGGATATGATTAACTGCATAAGGTGGCAAATAGCTAAGCAAAATTTCAGCAAAATCCCTTAACTGGAGTATAACGAGATGTCTCAAGAAAGTCTCCCTATGTTGTAGTATGCATTAAGTCGATAAAGTCCAATAACTCCCTTATAATTTGTTGAATCAAAATGGCGATGTGATATGATCTATTACATATAACGATTAACAATCCTGTATAATTAGAATGAATTCGGACTATCAGTTTCTGAGGAGTTGCGTCCACAAGATTTGCCATTGTATAACAATGTGGAAATAATCAAAGTCCCATAACTCCCACAAAATTTGACAAGTTAATATGGCTGTGTGATATGATCTAGTACTAATGGTGACTAACAATCCTGTAAAATTTGAATGAATTCTGAACAGCCGTTTCTAAGGAGTGGCGTCCACAACATTTGCCACTTAATAACAATGTGGAAATAATCAAAGTCCTATAACTCCCACAAAATTTGAAGACTCGAAATGGCGACGCGATATGATCTTGTACTAATTGTGGCTAACAATCCTGTAAAATATTAATGAATTCTGACCAGTAGTTTCTGAGGAGTTGCGTCCACAAGATTTGCCATTGTATAACAATGTGGAAATAATTAAAGTCCCATAAGTTTCACAAAATTTTACGAATCAAAATGGCGATGCGATATGATCTAGTACTAATGATGACTAACAACCCTGTAAAATTTATATGAATTCTGAGCAGCGGTTTCTGAGGAGTTGCGTCCACAAGATTTGCCATTGTATAACAATGTGGATATAATCAAAGTCCCATAACTCCCACAAAATTTGACAAATCAACATGGCGATGCGATATGATCTAGTACTAGTGGTGACTAACAATTCTGTAAAATTTGAATGAATTCTGAGGAGTTGCGTCACAAGATTTGCAATTGCATAACAATGTGAAAATAATCAAAGTCCCATAACTCCAACAAAATTTGACGAATCGAAATGGCGGTGCAATATTATCTAGTAGATATAGTGACTAGCAATCCTACAAAATTTGAACAAAATCCAATACACGGTTTCCGAGGAGTTGCGTCCACAAGATCTCCATTTGTATAGTATTGCTAAAAATCGTCAAAGTCCCATAACTCCTATAAAAATTGTCGAATCAACATGGCGGTGCGATATGATCTAGTACATATAGTGACTAACAATCCTACAAAATTTGAACAAAATCCAATACACGGTTTCCGAGGAGTTGCGTCCACAAGATCTCCATTTGTATAGTATTGCTAAAAATCGTCAAAGTCCCGTAACTCCTATAAAATTTGACGAATCAAAATGGCGGTGCAATATGATCTAGTACACATAGTGACTAACAATCCTACAAAATTTGAACATAATCCAATACACGGTTTCCGAGGAGTTGCGTCCACAAGAAAGTGTGACAGACGGACCGACGGATGGACACACGGACGCAGACCATTACTATGTACCACCGTCGCGGTGCGGCGGGGGACAATAACGTTTCTCAAGAATGTTCCAAGAAACATCATACTAAGATTTGAAAACAATCCGTCCACTAGAACTAAAGTTATGCTGTCCACAGACACGAAAATACCTAATTTAACTCCTTTTTGCCCCTTTTGCCTCTTTTTCAAAAATGGGTTGGGCAGGGAAAGCGAAATTAAAACCCGGGTTTAAGCTTGTGCCAACAAACATCATGCTAAAATTTGGTAACAATTCGTTCACTAGAACCAAAGTTATGCTGTCCACGGACGCCGACGCCGACGCCAACGCCGACGCCGACGCCAACGCCGACGCCGACGCCAGCGCCATACCATAATACGACCGCAAAATTTTTGCGGTCGTATAAAAATCAGTAAAGAGAAAGTAAGACATGCACAAGTTCTCAATTTGGTAAGCATGAAATGTGACCCCTTGATGTAGAAAAAAAACAAAGCAAAGAAGGTCTGCTATTACTCATTTAAATGTATGCCCAACATGTGCATTTGTAATAAGAATACAATCCTGCTATGCACCAGCAATCTACCGTATTATGGCTAATAAATGCCCCGGGTCGCTGGAGGCGTTGCATTTTTCTGAATAGGAAGTGTTTATTAAGACAAGTAAAACTGAAGTAAAATTAAATAAAAACCACTAGAAACACTGAATAAAAAACTTTGATATAACACAATATATAAATATCATGTGACATTAGTCAGTTAATGATTTTTTCCATTAAATTGTATATCATGACAAATAAACTGTGCATAAGTTCTAGTATACAAGTATCAAAATTGGTATTTTGCCTAGAAAGGGGAGGGTGTTTATTAAGGAGGGGGCATTTATTAGGCATAGTACGGTAGATATATTTTTGTATTGTAATACACACATGTAAACTACTGAGATCTTTCTATACCTGCTTAAGCCTTCAGTGATGGAGCTCTAACCAAAACTTTGCAACAATATTGGGAGGCTCTTTTTTTAGATCCTGGGAATTGGCAGCTATCGACATCATAGATATATTGAAAATTTTGGACTGAAGTTTTTCCAATCCTGAGGATCTTTATACAAGGTTTTGTCAAAATTGGAATTACTGTATTTACAAATGTTATGACTTTTGTACACAAGGAGAACCTTCTCAAGGCCAAATAAAATAAACTAATTTATTTGAACCTACTTAATTTTAAGCTAAGATTAAGCTGCTAGAACAACAAGATCTGAAAAAATATCTTGTCAAAAAGCAAGTGAATGAGGTAAACATTACATTATACTTTTTAGAAAAGAAACAAATCTTGGCTTACTGTTGATTTTTTGGCTAAAACATGCTATACTGAACCTACTCCTTTAAAATGGCTGTGATATTAAGTTGCTTAGAAAGTGTATATTAAAGATATGTTTTGGTTGCACAGGAGAAGGCATTGATAGATGGACAGAGCTAACCAAAGGTATGCCCTCTCCTTCAAATCGGTAACAATAACTCTTATATAGTAATGCAACCAACCTTACAAAATATGGTTAAATTGTCAGTGAACGGTTCTCCTAAATTTGGATAAAATATAGCCCTTCAAATTCTCAACATTTTTGACAGATTGATTTTATTTTATCAGCTTGCTTTTGCAGTCAAACACATTCATTAATTTTTACTTACATTCATTTTTGGTAATTATGTATAAGCAAATAATCATTAAGTCAGTTCCACTTAAGATTTTCCAGAATACATACAAAATTTATAAAAATAATTTAGCAAGGTTTGTCACATTATAAACATCTATCATAAATTCAAGATCAACACTTGACTATCTGAATCAGTAAAAGTATATCTATTTCTGTATCTTTCATCGCTGTTTCTTCTTCTTTTCTTTCATTTGAATCTAAAATTCACAATTAATGAAAATGTATATCAGAAACAATACATCATTTACAAACAAAAATCTAAAAATATACTAAACACAAATTAAATACATTTCCTCCTCCACTTTCTTTGAAGTTAAAATTTCTATTGTGTATGACTTTTCGAAAAGTTATTGAAATGAGTCAAAATTTTGACACAATGGTTCTAACTTTGAATTCTGTGAAAATGAAGATTTTTAAATTTTCACTCTTTCTGTTTCCTCAAAAAAGCCAAATTTTTCACCCAAAAGAAGAAAAGTTGCCAAATGTGAGAAAAATAAAGTCACATCTATCACTTCTCCATAAAACAATGAAAATGAGTTTTGTTCATGGTTTTTGGTCTTCAAATCAATTTTCTTTTTGATGACCAATTTGAAGTTGACTAATCTCACTTTCAATTTTTGACATTTTTGGATAAGATTATCATTGTTGCCATAACAACAGGTTTTTGTCTGTAAGCTGTGGATTAAATGAAAGCTTATGCTAAAAACATGTCAGAGATTTATAAATTTTTAGCCAAAACAAGAAATTCTGATAATACTTTTATACAGCAGAAGTGGTGTGTTATTTCTGTTGCTGAGTATATGTAAAACACTTATTAAACTTCAAACTAAATTTTATTTGTAACTACCTATATACTGTGTGTAAGGAAACAAAGTTAATTCTATAACAAATTCAAATTTTTCACTGTTGACAACAGGATTTCAAATTACATACATGTATAGTAAAAGTGAAAATTTTCAACAAATGAAAGTTCAACTTGATAAAACTGTAATACATTGGTTAAAGGACAAATTATTTTATATATATTTAGAGTCTCAGCTAATGAACAATATCCCAAACTTAGAAGAGAAACAAATGCCCCTGCCAAAAATTACATGTGTAAGTCAGAATAACAGGAAGTTCACATCTGAAATCCATTAAATTCGCATACATGATTCAATTTATGGTGGTAAATCAGCATACCAAATGTCAAATCATTCCCATGAGTAGTTTTAGAGTTAAGCTAGTGCTTAGTTTAAGTCCAGTGAGCAGGCAGTTGAAATGCAGGAACCGCATCAGTCAAACATGATACACCTCATGGTATTGAAGCTGCATACCAAATTTCAAATCATTCCAACCAGCAGTTGCTGAAAATTATGGGATGTAAGTATGTCTGATGTACATACAGACGAACGGATGGATGACAGTAAAACTTAATGCCCCAACGCCGAAAACCAAGGCAGAATTTACCAAATAACTATTCTTTAATACTATGTTTGGTGTTAACTGAGCAGTGAGATTCAGACAAGTAGACTTAGGACTAGATTGTACTAACTAAACAACTAATTTCAGAAAAAAAATTTGATGTCATTTCACATAAATTACCTACATGGTCCTATTTTCAATTTAACTCAAGTATGGGGATGGGACCCCCCCCCCAAAAAAAAAAAAAAAAAAAATACAACGTCACTTTAGAGCAAAAAGGTACTGAAATTAGGATTTACCTGATAAGAATAATTTGTATGAATTTTGATTGCTTGGACACTCAAGGTACCAATAAAATCAGTGAAAGCTGCAGGGTATTCGAGATACTGAGGTTTTATTATGTTGAAAGCAACGCAACATCTAAAACTGTATGGGGATCCATGGTGTTTGAAACACTGCAGTTTCAGCAATCAAAGTGTAACTGCATGTCTTGCTCTGTCAGACATCTTGATTTCCTAATGTGCAGGAAAAAATCATTTTCAATTGGCCAAGAATAATTTTGTAGGAATTTTTCATTGATCAAAAAGCTCTACAGACCTTTGAGGTAGCAGGTTTAACAAACAATGATCTAATGTTATATTTCAGGAGCAATTGATTAAGTCATAAATACCTCACGAATTTCACCTTCAGCTTCTAACATGTTGTGAATGCTTGTTGGTTGTGTTGGTTCAACTGGAATATACATAATCTGATGAACCTTTTTTAAGCTATGAAGAGGCCATCTGTTGGATCTAGGGAGAACACTTTTTGGGTTTTCTATAAAGCTTGTCCACCACCGATACTCTTCATTTCCAAGAAAGTTTTTCATTTTTTGGATTGCTGACTTAACGGTCTTCATTCTATCAACTACAAAAGTAGGACTGACAGTACCTGGTGAATCTTTAAAAAAAAGCATTTATTAAGAAAATGTGCACATCACTTTAATTTTATCCCTTTTTATTTAGCAACATAATAATAAATGATACTGTAATCAAGAAAAATGAAATTATACAAAAGACACATTTTTTTCTTTACAGATAGTCTGGTGCTTCACTTGTCGCTATTTCCTTTAATTACATGATACTTCATATTCAGAGAAAATGTTTATTTAAGGATCCAAGAGCCTGTTATTTCAATCTGGCTTATAGTTGTAAGGACAAAGTCCGCATTAAGACAATTCATTCAAACTTTGATACCTTAAAATCTAGGAAGATTTTCAATGGAAGATTTTCAATTTAAGAATTTAGAATAGGGTACTATGAGAGAGAATAGGGTACTATGAGAAACTAAGTTTTGGTAGTGCAGTATCTTGATTGACAAACGGCATCAGGTCTAAAACACAATAAATGCATTTCAACTGGTTATTTTCAAATGAAGCATCCATTTAAAAGACAATGTTATTTTTATTGAAACAATTTTTTTTTAAATAAAATTAATACCATCTATCTGCATGTTTTTTTTTTTCGTGTTCAAATAAAAAGTATAATGGTAAAAATAACTGATTATATTTAGTATTTCTATCAACTAAAAACCGTAAGATTTTTGGACGCATTTCAATTGGGCGGATTTTTAAAATGCCAGTGTTTTCAATTGGGTGTTTTTCAGTTTTGAAAATGGGCGGAAGAGTTTTTGAAGTAAAATAACTAGAGAGGCTCTCAGGAGCCTGTATCGCTCACCTGGCTTTCAGATGCCACAATCATGGTAACATTGTAAGTTATACAGCTGATCTTCAGTCTCAAACTTAAGTACCTCGAACACCACCAATATCTTGAACAGTATTTAAAGTCTGATCATGTTTTACTACATTTCTTTGTTGGGCTTTTTTGACAAAAAAACGTTCTTGCTAAGAACCACTTTTGACACCAGTTTTTAAACTGAGACGTCATTTTGTAAATGGCAGTCATCCAACAATTTTCAACATCAGTTTTGAAGTGGCAACATCAATATCTATTTGGACAAAAAAAAATTCATTGGAATAGGACAATGTTGAAATTTCCGGCCTGTTTTGGTGGCCATTATGAAAACGGCAGTCAACAAATAATTTTTAACATTGGTTTTAAAGTTACGACATCAATACCTATTTAGAAACCAAATTTCATTGAAATCAGATAATATTGAATTTTCCCGCCTTTTTTAGCGGCCATTTTGAAAATGGCGGTCAATGAACAATTCCTAACATCAGTTTTGAAGTCGCAACATCAATACCTATTTGGAAACCAAATTTTATTCAAATCGGACAATGTTGAATTTTCCCGCCTTTTGTGGCGGCCATTTTGAAAATGGCGGTCAAGGAACAATTTTCAACACAAGTTTTGAACCCGCAACATCAAGATCTATTTGGAAACCAAATTTCATTGAAATCAGACAATGTTGAATTTTCCCGCCTTTTTTGGCGGCCATTTTGAAAATGGCGGTCGATGAACAATGTTCAACATCAGTTTTGAAGTCGTCACAGCATGGCAAACATTTCATCAATTTACACTTAACCTTCATCTTCTATAGTTTTGGAAATAATAGATGAAAAATACAAAAAATTAAAAAACATGGTGAAAAAAGGGCAATAACTCCTACAAGGGTTTATGGATTTTCTTCAAAATTTCAGTGTGGGTAGATCTTGATATGCTGGACATTTTTGCGTTTACACTTGACATCTATCTGTTACACTTTTTGAAATAAAAATTAAAAATGCAAAAATTTTGAAAATTTCACGGAAAAAGGGCCATAACTCCCACACGGGTTTTCAGATTTTCTTCCAAATTACACAGTGGGTAGATCTCATCATGCTGATCATTTTTACCCATGTCAGATATTTGATATCTGTAACGGTTTTCGAGTAATTTGCAAAAAAAAAGCAATTTACCTCTACGTTCTTTTTTTAGTAACAGCGGCCATGTTGTTTGGTCTACGGACCTAAAAATCACAAACTTGAAAGTGCATACCCTGGTGATGATTCAGGCCAAGTTTGGTAAGTATTGGCTCAGTAGTTTCAGAGGACAAAATTTTTGAATAAAAGTTAACGGACGGACGGACGGACGGACAGGCGACGGACGCCGAGTGATGGCAAAAGCTCACATGGCCTTTGGCCAGGTGAGCTAAAAATGACAAAAGATCAAAAATTCTTTTTCATTGTTATAAAGTGGTCTGACTACGACTTTGCCAACCAAAAATGCTAATTTGCATATCTAAATAAGATTTTATGACATCACTAATGAGGTTCTAGAATCTTCCTATTTTCCTCAAAATCAAATACAGTTATATATTTATATGATTTTGTCATTGTCTCTGTAAACAGATTGTTTTCTTGCGGACGAAATGTCTGATATCTTGATTTTATTG
>MJUU01042096.1:93045-113113 GCA_002080025.1 Modiolus philippinarum | reverse complement strand
CTTGTCCATTGCCATTGGTCATGCCCTGTCATTGGCAAATATTAGTCTCGCCCTACCTCAATTCAAGGTTCTTTTATTAGTCTGACCCTACCTCCATTCAAGATTCTTTTATTAGTCTCGCCCTATCTCCATTCAAGGTTCTTTTATTAGTCTCGCCCTACCTCAATTCAAGGTTCTTTTATAAGTCTGGCCCTACCTCCATTCAAGGTTCTTTTATTAGTCTCGCCCTATCTCCATTCAAGGTTCTTTTTTTAGTCTCGTCCTATCTCCATTCAAGGTTCTTTTATTAGTCTCGCCCTACCTCAATTCAGGATTCTTTTATTAGTCTCGGCCTATCTCAATTCAAGGTTCTTTTATTGGTCTTATCTTTGATCTCATGCTAACCCTAACCCTAACCTTACACTTATCCTCGCACTAACCCTATCTGTTTTTGTTATGTAATGTTGTATATGTTCAGTTATACCATGCTTTACCCTAACCCCTAACCAACCTAAACTTAACCATAATGTATATAGCCCTAACCCTAGTCATTTGGTGTTTGTGTGCATTATGTTGTGTTTCTTGTAACCTGATTTTTTTGTTGTCTTTTGTTCGTGACTAACTCTAACTATTCTTTTTGTTATTCTTTTTGTACCCCTTTTTAATAGTTACTTCTGCTTTTATCCAGTGCTATTCTTAAACTTCCCTTTTTCAACCCTAACCTAAGTTGCTATGACAACTTTTAATTTTTCATTTGTTTTTCCTTTGTTTGTGTGTTTGTTGTGTTTTGTTTTGTTTTTTGTTTTTGTTTTTTGTTTTTTGTATTGTATTTTTTTTATGTTCGTTGTTTATTTACATATTTATTTTTTCATTAATATTTGTTTATTTTTATTTATTCATTTATTTTTTTTATTTGTTTTGTATTTTTTTTATGTTCGTTGTTTATTTACATATTTATTTATTCATTAATATTTGTTTATTTTTATTTATTCATTTCTTTTTATTTTGGTTTTTGTTTTGTTCTTTGTTAGATCTTCTAAGCGTATTCTTCTTTTAGGCATTGAAATATACAACAGAATATTAACATATATACATTTTATTATCTCCGTCATTAGATAGTCACGGGTCGGGGTGCCACATGCTATCTTTACAGTGTTTAATATCCATAAGGTAATGTACAATAATCAGTCATGATGATTCTTTTGTCAAACACTAGTCTATAATCTTTACTTTGATGGATGGAAAGTAATCTTTTCTGGTCTTTAATAATTTTAAAGTCATCGGTAACGGTCTTTGCATCGTCTCTTTTATTAGTGACCATTTGTTTTATGGTATCAAAGTTGATGATCAGTGAGTTCATGTAGGTAAGGCTGATTCCTCTCACTTTAGATATGGTGGTATTCATGTTCTTATCCGGTCTGACTAATTTGTAAGCGTAGTTTTTGGGTCCTCCAGTCACAAACTCTGTAATTGTGTTATCAGGTACTTCATCCGTGAGATCTCCTAAGTAGTCTCCTAATTCGGGTTTCCACTCTCCAGGTTGAGATGCATAAACAATAGAATCGGTATCGGCGTATAAGGCTCGCCTATCCAATTTCTCCAAATAGCTATACAATTTTAAACGGACTTGAGCGGTTGTATAAGCAGCAATGACAACATTAGTACGCCCGGAGCCTTCCACAAACTCTTCTTTATACTGGTATCTCAATTCCACCATCTCATCATTGACGGGATAAACACTCATGACGATAATTTGGTCACTAGTAAACATATCGAAATAGTCCACAGGTTCACATACATATTTGATTTGGGGTAAGTTGCTTCTTTGTCCGAGTTTTCCCCAAAAGCTATTTAACATGAGTTTAGCTAATGATCTCAATCCAGGATTTTTCTTGATGTTATTATAGTCTAGGAGTATACCATCCTTTTCATGGTAGTTTCGAATATACTTCAACTTGTTATCTTCGGTGTCACACCACTCGGGCCAACCACTGGCTTCCTGTTTCATTTTAAGGAAAGTATTGATATATTTGGTGAAAAGACCACCGGTCTTTGAAATGGGGTCATATTGATCTGTTTCGAAGTGCCACACTTCGTAGATCTGTCGAATTATATATCCTTTTTCCACAGCTTTTTTCACTTCGTCCGTCACCCAGGTTTCACTCAGTGCTCGTTGATGATCGGTGTGTTCACACGGTGTTTTTTTGATTCGATTCCACACGGGTGTTACATAACGGAAATAATAACTTATTGTTGATCTTCGCTGGTAACACTGGAATGTAGAGTCCTCTGGGTGGGATCACTTGGTGTGATCACTTGGCATTTGATCAGTCCTTAGTAGTGTTGAATATCAGTAAAGTTTTCGGTGATGATGTCCAATCGGGTTTTTACCAGTTTTATTAATTTTAAGGATATAACGACGTCACATCGTAATAATCAATGGATCCACCATTCGACGTATCTTTGTACAGCGTAAAGGCTTCCGTTCTTCCACCATAAAAAGCATCTCTGGGTTCCAAAGGAGTGATCATCTGGGATTGTTGAAGAAAGTGTCATAATTCATTATTGTCTTGGACCTCTTTATCAAACTCGCATTCCCATTTACCTATGCAGATATAACCTTGATTTTCTAAATACCGTTTCCTTTCCATAGTACGTTGATGTAGGTCGCTCATACCGTTGACGGTTTCACGGTGGTAGCGCTATAACAGTGTAAACATCCATGCCAGAACTTTCCATTGAACTCTAACACATATTTTCCGTTTTCGTTCTCGTAGTAACCATCCACTTTGTAGGGTCCAATTTGTTTCTCTCCACCATTTTCTGCCTGCTGTACACGGACTCCTTCAGGAAAGGAATCGATCCATTCCAACAATGTATCACAATAGCGTCTGCCTGTAATTTGGTGTTTAGACAGAAATTTCTACAGCCCGATACCATCGGTATTATTCCTGCACATGGATACCGCCCCTATGAGAAACATTTATTGAAAGCCATGCAGTGGATCAAATACCTATCGGAAAAGGAAGGAGTCCGTATACAGCACGCAGAAAATTGTGGAGAGAAACAAATTGGACCCTACAAAGTGGATGGTTACTACGAGAACGAAAACGGAAAATATGTGTTAGAGTTCAATGGAAAGTTCTGGCATGGATGTTTACACTGTTATAGCGCTACCAACGTAAATCCCGTCAACGGTATGACCATGAGCGACCTACATCAACGTACTATGGAAAAGAAACGGTATTTAGAAAATCAAGGTTATATCTACATAGGTAAATGGAATGCGACTTTGATAAAGAGGTCCAAGACAATAATGAACTAGAACAGGTGCCATCAGAAGAGATGGCCATCCCCGCACTCACCTGTTTGACACAGAAAACAGTCGTTATTGACCCTTGGGGTAATTTTCCTCAACATTTTTAAAATCAAATTATTGATAGTCACTACTTTTACTAAGAAAGTATACGAGGATATACGGTTGCTAGGTAGAATTTCCAAAAATGAGTGGTCTTTGAGACTTTCATGAAATTTACCAAATATGGAATCAATTATTTTGAAAATCCAATTGGTGAAAATGATTGCCCTAATCGAAACAAATCCTAACACTATTGTTGCTAGGCAGAGTTCCGAAAAATGAGTGGTCTTTGACACTTTCAGGAAATTTACCAAATTTGGAAACAATTATTTTGTAGATCCAATTGGTGAAAATGATTGCCCTAATATAAAAAAAAATCCTAACAGTATGGTTGCTAGGTAAAATTCCAAAAAATAAATGGTCTTTGACACTTTCGGGAAATTTACCAAAATTGGAATCAAACATTTTTGAAAACCAATTGGTGAAAATGTTTGCCCAAATAGAAACAAATCCTAACAGTATGGTTGCTAGGTAGAATTCCAAAAATAAGTGGTCTTTGAGACGTTCATGAAATTTACCAAACTTGGAATCAAATATTTTTGAAAATTCAATTGGTGAAAATGTTAGTCCTAATTGAACAAATTACTACATGTATGGTTGCTAGGTAGAATTCCAAGAAATAAGTGGTCTTTGAGACTTTCATGAAATTTACCAAAGTCGGAACCGGAATCAAAATTCTGAAACTTTATTGCACATCTGCAGACTATATGCAACAATTCTATGACAAAATTAAAACACTAATTCCAAAAATGAAGGAGGAGTTCCACTGAAAAGCTCACATACTAGTATATAAAATAGACATCTTGGGCCTCTTGTTTGCATCAAGACCAATATCAAAAATCCGAAGGCTTATTGCGCATCTGCAGCATATATGCAACAATTCTATAACAAAATTATAAGACTAAATCCAAATATGTACCTGAGTTCTACTGACAAGCTCACATATATAAAACAGACATCTTGGGGCCTCTTATTTGCACCAAGACCAATATCAAAAATCCGAAAGCTTATTGCGCATCTGCAGCATATATGCAACAATTCTATAACAAAATTAAAACACTAAATCCAAAAATGAGCGAGGAGTTCCACTGACGGACAGACGGACAGACGGACGGGACCAAAACAATATCCCCGCATTTTCTTCAGAAAAGTGCGGGGATAATTAAGACACTTTCTTCAACAATCCCAGATGATCACTCCTTTGGAACCCAGAGATGCTTTTTATGGTGGAAGAACGGAAGCCTTTATGCTGTACAAAGATACGTCGAATGGTGGATCCATTGATTATTACGATGTGACGTCGTTATATCCTTACATTAATAAAACTGGTAAAAACCCGATTGGACATCCACACATCATCACCGAAAACTTTACTGATATTCAACACTACGAAGGACTGATCAAATGCCCAGTGATCCCACCCAGAGGACTCTACATTCCAGTGTTACCAGCGAAGATCAACAATAAGTTATTATTTCCGTTATGTAAAACCTGTGCGGAATCGAATCAACAAACACCGTGTGAACATACCGATTATCAACGAGCACTGAGTTGAACCTGGGTGACGGACGAAGTGAAAAAGCTGTGGAAAAAGGATATATAATTCGACAGATCTACGAAGTGTGGCACTTCGAGACAGATCAATATGACCCCATTTCAAAGACCGGTAGTCTTTTCACCGAATATATCAATACTTTCCTTAAAATGAAACAGGATGCCAGTGGTTGACCCGAGTGGTGTGACACCGAAGATAACAAGTTGAAGTATATTCGAAACTACCATGAAAAGGAGGGTATACTCCTAGACTATAATAACATCAAGAAAAATCCTGGATTGAGATCATTAGCTAAACTTTTGGGGAAAACTCGGACAAAGAAGCAACTTACCCCAAATCAAATATGTATGTGAACCTGTGGACTATTTCGATATGTTTACCAGTGACCAAATTATCGTCATGAGTGTTTATCCCGTCAATGATGAGATGGTGGAATTGAGATACCAGTATAAAGAAGAGTTTGTGGAAGACTCCGGGCGTACTAATGTTGTCATTGCTGCTTATACAACCGCTCAAGTCCGTTTAAAATTGTATAGCTATTTGGAGAAATTGGACAGGCGAGCCTTATACGCGGATACCGATTCTATTGTTTATGCATCTCAACCTGGAGAGTGGAAACCCGAATTAGGAGACTACTTAGGAGATCTCACGGATGAAGTACCTGATAACACAATTACAGAGTTTGTGACTGGAGGACCCAAAAACTACGCTTACAAATTAGTCAGACCGGATAAGAACATGAATACCACCATATCTAAAGTGAGAGGAATCAGCCTTACCTACATGAACTCTCTGATCATCAACTTTGATACCATAAAACAAATGGTCACTAAAAAAAAAGAGACGATGCGAAGACCGTTACCGATGACTTTAAAATTATAAGGGACCAGAAAAGATTACTTTCCATCCATCAAAGTAAAGATTATAGACTAGTGTTTGACAAAAGAATCATCATGACTGATTATTGTACATTACCTTATGGATATTAAACACTGTAAAGATAGCGTGACTGTCTAATGACGGAGATAATAAAATGTATATATGTTAATATTCTGTTGTATATTTCAATGCCTAAAAGAAGAATATGCTTAGAAGATCTAACAAAGAACAAAACAACAAAAACCAAAATAAAAAAAATGAATAAATAAAAATAAACAAATATTAATGAATAAATAAATATTTAAATAAACAACGAACATAAAAAAAATACAACCCCCCCAAAAAAAAACAAATTAAAAAATAAATGAATAAATAAAAATAAACAAATATTAATGAATAAATAAATATGTAAATAAACAACGAACATAAAAAAAATACAATACAAAAAACAAAACAAAAACAAAACAAAAAACAAAACAAAACAAACAAACAAAGGAAAAACATATGAAAAATTAAAAGTTGTCATAGCAACTTAGGGTTGAAAAAAGGGAAGTTTAAGAATAGCATTGGATAAAAGCAGAAGTAATAATTAAAAAAGGCTATAGAAAGAATAACAAAAAGAATAGTACGAGTTAGTTAGTCACGAACAAAAGACAACAAAAAAAAAAATCAGGAAACAAGAAACACAACATGATGCATACAAACACCAAATGACTAAGGTAAGGGTTATATACATTATGGTTAAGTTTAGGTTGGTTATGGGTTAGGGTAAATCATGGTATAACTGAACATATACAACATTACATAACAAAAAAAGATAGGGTTAGTGCGAGGATAAGTGTAAGGTTAGGGTTAGGGTTAGCATGAGATCAAAGATAAGAACCTTGAATTGAGATAGGGCTAGACTAATAAAAGAATCCTGAAATGAGGTAGGGCGAGACTAATAAAAGAACCTTGAATGGAGATAGGCCGAGACTAATAAAAGAACCTTGAATGGAGATAGGCCGAGACTAATAAAAGAACCTTGAATGGAGGTAGGGCCAGACTAATAAAAGAACCTTGAATTTAGGTAAGGCCAGACTAATAAAAGAACCTTGAATGGAGATAGGGCGAGACTAACAAAAGAACCTTGAATGGAGGTAGGACCAGACTAATAAAAGAACCTTGAATTGAGGTAGGGCCAGACTAATATTTGCCAATGACAGGGCATGACCAATGGCAATGGACAAGTGAGACCAAAGTTTAAGGCAAGACATAGGTGTTGAGAGATCAAAGGTCAGCAACATACTAAATATGGCAGATTCATTACACTTCTCGGTTCCGGAACGGAAACGATCTCCGGAACCGGAATCGGGAGGGAATCGAAGACCTCTTACATAGAGCCTATGGATCTGAACTAGCGTGTTCTACTACTTCTAATATTGTTCGAGTTATGTTTACTGTTGATTCATCTATATTATCTTCAACAAGAAGTTCCCCCCAGTCTACATTTGACAATTGTTGTCGACAAGATTCGTAATCACCCTGATCATACAAATATATTTTACGCCTGATTGGTGGAAAAGAGCTTTTCGGATGATTAAGAAAACCAATAATTGGTAACTGGAATCGAGTTTGATCAAGTAGGGGAACACCGACCTCTGTATGAATAACACTTGTAGGGTCACTAATTATGACGTTGTCATCTGGGAAACAGATATCCGATGGCGGTCAACAAGATCGTGATGTCGTCAGTAAAACTTCTCCAGTGATGATTTCAAGTAATGAGTAACATCTGAACATACCCATTATCTTTTACTTTGATTTAGAAGTGCCAATCGACATTATGTATCAATTTCATGTTGTCTTGATGCTTATATGTCAGCGAAGCTAGCACTTATGGTAAGAATGTCATCCAAGGATTCGAATTTTTTTCTGCCTGTCATGTGATCTTTTTGTACGACCAAAATATCACATGACAAAATAAACTTCATTCATTGGCTGATTTTATTTCTCAACATAACGAGAATCAGTTTGCTTATGTATTTTTCGAAAAGTTGTCAGTTTTTTTTTCTTTTTGATAATCAATTAACAAAAAATGTATTGCTAACAATTTCTCCGATTAATTAAATCATATGTCTCGCCCAGTCGGGTTTCAACGCAAAAAAATTCCCTTCTGGTCCCCTTGCATTTCACTAACGAGGTTACCATAACGGCAATCTGTTCAACCGTAAACTAGTTCGTGCTGCCATGGTGACATTGACGACGAACCGCGACATTTAGATTTTTTTCGCTATTTAGTAGTATTGTTTTGGTTTACAAACATGTTAATTAGTTTAAATTATTCTGGATTCTTTTCTCCATTCAAACGGTTTGAAAATAACCTTTTTTGACTTCTGATCATCGATCAACCAGTGCCTCTTCATGGGCCGGAATAGATCGACCCATTACCGATGTACTTAAATGTATTTGGTTGTAAAATTATGAATTTAGAAATAAATCATTTTACCTTTGTTGGTATTAAAAGCCTATATCAGTGGGTATCCAAAATCGAATTAACGTTATTGATGATTTCCTCTTGTTTTTCAAAAAATATCCGGTGTCCATTTATCCAGGAATCAAAAAGTCACATAAAAACCGACCTTTACCTATTATCGAGGTATTTTGCAAATCATAACTAGAAAACACGAGGGACTTTATAAACATAAGTGGATGATATAAATCGGATAATGGTTCTTATGAAATAAAAACGATACGCTAGGCTATGGAAAAGCCTTGGACAGAAAATTGCGTGTTTGATTGGCAAGGGTGTGGTGGCTCATGATGTACTTGGCTTCGAAACATAAACCTTTTACAACACACACAAATAAACACCGGTAGCTCTTTATTCTACCGCAAAAAAAGCAATTCTAACTCTTTCCACCTTTGGTTCTCCATTGCCTAAGTATCTCCACATTCTACAATCACGCTTTGTTTAACACAATTGAAAAGTCTTTTATAGTATTTGTATATTATTGATTATTATTGCACAATATCTCATCTTTATTTATTAATTTCTGGTTTTAAATTTATACATTACTGTTCTTATTCTTTTTATCATATCTTTATTTATAAATCTAGCTAAGCGATATTGCAATACCAATCCCATCATCCTCTACAAACATGTTCCCAGTACCACCAATAGTAAATGTTTATTATACTTTTCAACTTCCACAAGGAAACAGAAAAATTAAACCCCGCCCCGTTTTATCAGGGCGAAACTGTACGCCATTTTGATTTTCGAGAATCTGAAATTCCTATTGGTCAAAAGTCTTCTGCGCATGCGTTCTCCTCACTGCGCAAGCGTACTCCTCACTTTCCCAAAGAACTATCTATATAGCTAGGCTATTCCATAGCCTAGCTAATTTAAACACTAATTATAAGCAAAACTCTCTTTGTTAGTTATCAAAAAAATTATTTGAAGCAAAGATGTGCACTTTGGATTCAAATGCAGTATGGCATGCTGAATTTTAATACGAATAAAGGTGTTTTATTACCAAGTGTCCAATTGAGGCCCCTTCATCTTATGCACCACCCTAAAAATATTTCATTTCCTAAAATATCATTTTCACGTCATAAATAATTCTTTTAAAGTACAGATAAGTTTAAAGCGCTTCAGAAAAGGTTTTTTGGGGGTTTCGCATTTCTGTCGTACTTGTGGAAATGGTTTATCTTTTCTTA
Organism: Modiolus philippinarum; assembly: GCA_002080025.1. NCBI lineage: Eukaryota > Metazoa > Mollusca > Bivalvia > Mytilida > Modiolidae > Modiolus > Modiolus philippinarum. The sequence goes on along the minus strand of MJUU01042096.1, from coordinate 103,583 downwards.
ATATCAGGAAAGATTTGTATTACATGCATTTGATAGGTGCAACCGTTTGTAGCTCACCTGGCCTAAAAGGCCATGTGAGCTATTGCCATCACTATGCGTCCGTCGTCCGGCGTCCGTCGTCCGTCCGTCCGTCAACAATTTCAAACATCTTCTCCTCTGAAACCGCTGAACCAAATTTAACCAAACTTGGCCTGAATCATCATCAGGGTATGGCTTCTAACACTGGTGTTCAGTTTGCCCCTCTGTCGTACAACATGGCCGCCATTGCTAAAATAGAACATAAGGGTAAATTGCAGTTTTTGGCTAATAACTCCAAAACCGTTACAGATATTGTAGGATTCACACGGGCATAAGAAAATTGAGTATGCGAACAAGTGGTATTTTTATTCCTTACATATTTGGTTCAAATATCATAAGTCAGAAGTTCGATTCTCTACAGAGAGATACATAGATTTCATAAGCATAAAATAAATAACAGATATTATTAGCATAAATTAAATACAACATATAATCATAAGCATATAATAAATGTAACAAAAAGTCATAAGCATATATAAATACAACATATCATGAGCATAAATTAAGTACAACATAGATGTGTTTATAAATTCATAAGTCCGTCAGAATATAAACAATGGTCATAAATGACTACGCACATGAATGTATTAATCGCAATAGCTTTGGATTAAATTTTCTGTTCAACAAATTATTGCTGCGGTCAAGGAAGTGGCAAAACTTTTATTGTAATAAAGTCAAGATTAACACCCCAAGCTTACACAATGTGTTTGATTCATCGATGTTAAATGTCTACATTGTAGATATATCAGAGGTGAAAACCCTGACAAATGTATACAATGTTGTCTTTGCACGACGGCGAGTCAATGAAAGGTAGACAGCTTGGGGTGTAAATTTCAATTTAGGTAAACTGAAAGTTTTGCTACTTCCTTGACCGCAGCAATAAACTAATAAATCAATTCAATTACTGTACGTAAAATATTGAATATACATGTAAATCTACCTTTACTTGAACAAATAAATATTATAGACGAAAATAAATAGAAGAAATCTTACCAACTATAATCTTCTGTGCATTTACGTGCAAATCCTAAATTGTAGTGAAGACGCCCATAAAAGTTTTGGTCATAACGTAGCGTCATAAGAGAACAATACAAACGGCAAACAAAATGAACAATTTAGCGCCGTTATTGACAACCACTGGTATAACGTTAGAGTGCAATGTGTATTGCAATTAAAGACACTGTCATTAATAAAAGAAACATTCTCTTAAATAAAGCAACGTTCCCATAAATAAAAAACATTGTCATAAATATTTGACTTATATAAACAATTGTATAAAATAGTTAAAATGAAAATTTAAAGAACTACTTGTACTTTACACACCCCACCATGAATATTAAATATTTCATTATTAACAGTAACTAGTCTACAATATAAAATATATTGAAATTCATGAACTACTCTCTAGCAAGCATAGTTTACTTATTGGTCTAGTAACCTGTGACTGACTTGTCCTGACCACGCAGCTTCGGATAAGACCATCGCGGCTTTGGATCACTTCAATAACTCTTCGTAAAAGCCATTGTCCTCTGTGCGTATGCTCATCAGCAATCAATACAATGTCATTAATCTTAATGTTAAATGTTTCTAGTTGCCATTTATGTAAACTCTGTAAGGTGGGCAGATATTCTCTGGGCCATCGCTTCCAGAATACATCGGCTAAAAATTGAATTTGTTTCCACCATCTCATGGCGTAGGTATCCTTTTCATTGAATACGCCTTTAGGTACACACGTGTTTCCTTTCATAAGAAGCAACATACTTGGTGTAAATACGGGTAAGTCTCTAGGGTCGTTGCTTACAGACGTTATGGGTCTGTCATTTATTATTCGTTCAGCCTCAGCCATTACTGTAAGTAGTTTCTCGTCGGTAAGTAAGTGTTCGTTTACGATTCCTTTGAGAATTTTCTGAGTTGTGCGTATCATCCGTTCCCATGCACCACCACGATGACTAGCATTCGGAGGATTGAAATTCCATTCAATGTTGTTCTGTGTCATACAGTTTGAAATGCGAGTTTTTTTCCATTGTTCTATAGATCGTCGAAGTTCCGCTTCTCCGCCAACTATATTTGTTCCATTGTCACTATAGACTTTTTCCGGAGTACCACGCCTGCATGTAAATCTTTGGAATGCGCATATGAATGAATCTGTAGTCATACTATGGGCTATTTCAATGTGGAGTGCCCTAGTTGTGAGACATGTCATTAAGCAACGGTATCTTTTGACAACTGAACGTCCTATCTTTACGTTGAGGGGACCAAAATAATCAATTCCGATGAAAGTAAACGGTGCTTTGTCAGGCGTTTTCTGGTCCTCAATTATCGGAGCCATTTTCTGTATACATAAAGGTGCGTTGTTCTTCTTGCATATAAAACAGTGCTTTAGTACGTTTCGGACAGTACTGGGTCCTTTCAATATCCAGTATTTCTTTCGCAGTTTTGACAGTACATATGCCATCCCTGCATGGCCGTTTCTAGTGTGATATGACCTGATAATCAGTGTGGTAACGTGGTGTGAGTTCGATAGTATGACCGGACACTCTGGTGCAGGCAAATCGAGTCTTCCTTTAACACGCAATAGTCCGTCGTACATAATTGGGTTCAACGATACAATTCGACTGGTTTTCTTAACTTGTTTTTAGGTTGTCATCATTTTAACTTCGTCTGGGAACGACTCCTGTTGCACGTGCTCCAATATCGCTTTAGCTGCATCATTTAGTTCATTTACAGTCAAGTATCCTTTTGTAAGCCTGTCGTCTCCTTTCAAGAAGCAACGTTTGCAATATATCTTGAATCGTAATAACCATGCCACGGCTCGTCGCAAAGAATTCCAATCAGAAAAATACGTGATTATATCCTGAATTAAATTTACAGTTGTTGTGTTGGTCAAGACGTCTCTCTTGATCTCATTGTCATCTTGGTGTACATGTGGTATCGAGTTTTGCCCTGGCCATTCTTTAGAGTCCAGCGTAAGATATCTTGGTCCTTTCATCCAAAGATCGATCTTTTTGGTATCGGTTGCCTGGAATCCCCTGGAAGCTAAGTCAGCCGGGTTTGACTTAGTGTCTATATATCTCCACTGATCTCGCTGGGTTAAATCGTGGATTGTGCTAAATCGATTTGCAACAAATGTTTTGAAACGGCGTGATTCATTTTTTATGTATCCTAGTATAATCATGGAGTCTGTCCAAAATACTACATCGTCTAACTTTATTTCAAGCTCATCTCGAACTGTCTCATACAGCTTACAGGCAACTGCGGCGCCGGACAACTCAAATCTTGGTATAGTGGTTTGTTTTATGGGTGCTAGTCGTGATTTCCCAAGAACAAGGGAACAATTAATCTGTCCATTTCTGTCAACTAAGCGTAAATAAGCGCATCCTCCATAGCCCGCCTCGGATCCATCGCTAAATACGTGAAGTTGTGCATTCATGATCTCGGTCATGTCCTTGTCTTTGAAACATCTGGGTATCGATATCTTCTCGAGGTCTGGCAGTGATTTTTTCCAATTTTCCCATTTTCTCTCTTCATCAGGTGAAATTTTGTCGTCCCATCCGAGTTTTGATACTGATTATCTACTTATACTTTGAAGTATGAGTTTCCCTGTTAACACGATTGGCGAAATAAGCCCAAGTGGATCAAATATGGTACTTAAGACAGAAGTTATTCCATGTTTAGTTGAAGGCTGCTGTGCGATTTTGACTTTATATCTGATGTAGTCGTCATTTATGTCCCAAATCACGCCCAAGGCTCTGCTATTAAGTAGTTCTGAACTGGGGTTCAAACTCATAATCGATGGTGCTCTCTCGGAATCGGGTATTTCTTGCAGAGCTTCTCTACTATTACTTAGCCATTTATTAAATCTAAATCCACCATTGTTCATAATATGTCGTAAGTCAGCTGCTAGCTTTATTGCTTTCTCATCCGTGTCTACAGACTTCAAAAGATCGTCTACATAAAAGTTCTTCTGTACTGTCGAAATAACGTCGCTTGCAAATTTTTTTGTATTGTCGGTCGCTGTTTTTTCTCAGAGCATATGCTGCACAACTAGGTGATGAGGTTGCACCAAATAAATGGACTGTCATCTGGTAACATTTTGGCCGTGCTTTCAAATTTCCATTAGGCCACCATAAGAACCGCAACTTCTTTTACTCTGACTTGGTGAAACACAGCCTCTATGTCGGCGGCAATAGCAACATGGTCTTGTCAGAATTTTATCAATATTCCTACTAAACTATTCATTAAGTCTGGTCCTTGCAACAACTTGCTGTTCAGAGAGACATTTTGGTACTTGGCGGCACAATCGAATACGACTCTAACCTTTCCCGGTCTTTGCTCATTTGTAACAGGATGGTTAGGAAGATACCTTATACGATTTGAGTCTTTCTCAACATCCGTGACTTCTCTTGCGTATCCCTTCTCTATGTAGCCATTTACAGTTTCCGTGTACATTTCATGGAGTTTAGGGTCACGTGATAATTTCCGGTATAGCTGCTGTAATCGTGCTTGACATAATGGCAAGTCATTTGGTAGTTTTACATCGTTGTCACGCCAAGGTAGTCCCATCTTGTAGTGTCCGTCCTCAAACGAAATCGTAGATTCCATTGTCTTCAATGCGTGTTTATCCTCTACTGACATGCGTGTTTATCCTCTACTGACATGCAAATTTTCTCCGTATGACCGGCTTCATCTCTGAAATCAGTGTTCCATAGTTTTTCTAACTGCTGCTGCAGAATTACATCACTTGAATTCTTAAAGTTTACACTTATTGTATTTGTTTTAGAGTTCATGTTTCTAATGGGTCCACGAACGATCCATCCTAGACTCGTTCTGATAGCATATGGTTCTTCGCTATTTCCGGCACGTACTTCTAATGGGATATGTGCTTCAGGTGTATCAGTTCCGATAAGGAGGAGAACATCATTACTATTGATTTCTCGTATATTAATGTCTGATAAAGGTGCGAATTTTTGCAGCTCTTTGTTGCTTGCGGAAGAGTGCTTCGATATTGGCAGCGTTTTCACGGACCATGCTTTCTTTAGATCAACGGGTTTGCCGTTTCCGAATGATTGCACCTGCAGTTCAACTTCATGCCCTTCATGCGTAACTCTCTGTGATGTAGCAGTTGTCATATTAAACATGACCGGTTTACTTCCAGTGCCAAGAATATGAATAAGACGTTCATCGCATAACGTTTTGTCTGCGCCGTCGTCGATCAATGCGTAAGTAAGACAGGTTCTTCCGTTGGCTCCTTTAACGGACACGGGAATGATTCCTAAACAGTTCTTTATGACGGTTCCCGCGGACGAACAATTCACGCTTACCTTCGTAGCAGTGCGATCAGAATCAGTCTTAGACCAGTTGTGCAATAGCATGTGATGTTTAGCGTTACAATTTTCTACCTTACACATCTTAAATTTTGTACAATCTTTCCAAAAATGTTTACCTTTTAAGCAATTAAAACATAGCTTAGCTTGCCTGACAAATGCAAATCTATCATTTAAACTCATTGACTTAAACTTTGTACACAATTCTAAATGATGAAATACATCATATAGTGTTCGGGTCTGTCCGTCCGTCCGTCCGTCCGTCCGTCCCAAGCCAGATTTACCCACAGGTTGAAGTTTTTTTTCTGTGAAGGATGTATGCTATTATCATGAAACTTTATATAAATATAGATAAGAATCTAATTAATCAAAAATCATAATAAAATTTTACCCTGGCAACCAACTTCATGCTTCACTAATCACGGGAAAAAGTGTGATAGTATGAGGTTTACCCACAGGTTGAAGTTTTTTTTCTGTGAAGGATGTATGCTATTATCATTAAAATTTATGTAAATACAGATAAGAATCTAATTAATCAAAAATCGTGATAAAATTTTACTCTGGCAACCAACTTCATGCTTCACTGATCACGGGAAAAAAGTGTGATAGTATGAGGTTTACCCACAGGTTGAAATTTTTCTTTCTGTGAAGGATTTGTGCTATTATCCTTAAACTTTATATAAATACACATTAGCGTCCAATTAAATAAAAATCACAATAAAATGTTACCCTGGCAACCAACTTCATGCTTCAGTGATCATGGAATAAAAATGTGATAATATGAGGTTTGCCTACAGGTTGAAGTTTTTTTTTTTCTGTGAAGGATGTATGCAATTATCATTAAATCTTATATAAATACACATTAGCATCTAAATAAACAAAAATCATAATAAACTGTTGCCCTGGCAACCAACTTCATGCTTCACTGATCACGGGGGAAAAGCGTGATAGTATGAGGTTTACCCATAGATATAAGTGTTTTTTCTGTGAATGATGTAAGAAGGCTTGATATCATAGTCAACGGAAATTATGTCCTCAGCTAGCTGTCAGTAACTGCGAGCTACCTGTGTGTATTGTCTACATGTTTTATGTACTTCATTGTAAGGGTACTTGTCTTGATAAGTTGGACTTTTTTCTAGTTTGATTTTGACTGTGAGTCTTTTTGTGTATTTATTTTTTTAGCCATTCACCACACATNAGGGGGGGGGGGGGTGAATCCAAGAAAACGAGTTTAACCCCACCGCAATTTTTGCGCCTGTCCGAAGTCAGAAATATTTGGTCATTGGCTTGTCCTTGTCTTCTTATATAATTTTAGTTTTTTGATATTTGGGTTATTGGATGTGGTTTATTTCCATTGATTTATTCACTTTTTACCCTTTTGAACCATTTAGGGCTTGCTATATGGTGTGAATTTCCTCACTGTGTTGAAGACCGTACGCTTTGTTTTGCGTCGTTTTAACCTGGATATGGGATGTTGTCTCCTTGACATTTACCCCATTTTCTTTCTTTTTCATATACATGACAAATTATGTTTCCGTTTATCTTAGAAAATATATATATTGATGATCATATCCATAATGCTATTAAGATATGCAACACATGGAAAGGATAAATTTTTCAATAAATGATTTTTGCTCACTGCTTTCGTCATTAAAATACAACGGTCTGAAAATTATTATAAACCTTTAAACTTGTATAATCATTTCGCTGGAGAATTTCTAGGTAAAGTACAAAATATTTCATAAAGAAATGACTTAATAAAAAACATGACCCAAACCTCGTCGGTATGACTGGACATTTAACCAAACATCTGTACGTGTTGCCACAAAATAGGAAATATCAATATTCCATAAGAATGGACAGACAAAAAGTGTGACAAAATACATTGTATGCATGTAAGAACCATATATTGTCTAAAATACATAGTATTTACCATATTGAAAATGATTGTGTATGTGTAGATACTGCATGGGCGGATCCAAAACTAACGAGAAAGCTCTGCTTTCGAGTTGGTTTGGACTCCGTCCATGCTGTATCTACACATACCCAATCATTTTCAATAAAGTAAGTCACATGTACCATGGTTCATTCGATGTCACAAAATTCTGTTTCTTGCAGTTTTGTATTTTTCACATTTTTACAGAAGTTTCCGGACATGGGCGATGAATTTTTTATATTGATTCCCATTTGGACTCGTCAATCCAAGATATAGCACTTTCTCAAGGTTCCGTGGTTATGGAAAAACAGCACAATGGTTTTGAAAAATGGAGGATTTATCCTTATCTGATCTGTCTTTGGATAAATAATTTGAGGTTAAATTGATGGTGGAGCATGCGACCATATCAATATTAGATTATTAGAACGAACCTCGAGAGAGAAATTGACCGACAGTTTCTTAAGTTTTCTAGACGAGCAAACAAAACTAACAAAGATACGAATATTCAGATATATTTATATAAAATACTGATAAAACTTTGTGATAAAACTTTGGCAATGAAAGTTAGAGGTTCGGCCAATTGCTGCCCAAAATCTATTTTTTTGAAATGTCTGTACCAAGTCAGGACCATTGCTGTTTTTAAATATATCTCCGATAGTCTTTGGCCTGTCGCCTATCCGGTTTTATTTCCGCAGACAGTCAGAGTATGACAGCATGCCAAATATTCATTGTCAATAATTATACATTCTTTTCATTGATGTTTACCATATAGCATCCAAAAAGCCCATTTAGGGTCGATTCAATAAATGTGCCCCCATCTGACCTTTTTGACGGGGTCAAATGGCGTTAATTTGACTTTAATTTTATTTTATTTGCTCAATAACAAATAGAAAAATGGATAAGATATATCATTCTAACATTGTGTATAAAGACAAAGTAGCATGGATCACCCCGACTTTCTTTTGTTTAAGCCATGTGATATCTGCACATACTGCAAAGGACTTGGCCGACATTACATTGGCTCTTTTTTAATCAAGATATCATATAGAAATTGGAAAGAGACTAATCTTACAAATACACGAAGAAACCAGCAAAAAAAAAAAAAAAAAAAAAACTTTTCACACGCCTAAAAAACATAGACACAGTCAAATCTAATGTGTGTCTAAATCTGTTAGAAAATTCGTATAAAGTCCAATTTTGTCAACTCCAATTGGCTGAGCGCTAAACTTTATATCCGACTTAGAATCCAGCGGTCGACGATAAAAGCCCTCCCTCCTAATGTCTTCAAACGGTCAATGTAATCCTGATAAATTTCAGTAATGGCTGTTAGTATTCTAAAATCTTGGACTCTTGGCACTCACATGTCTCCGAATCAGACCCCCTGAAAAAATTAACATGTTTAGGCTATATAGAAATGTTTCCTTACTGTCAATATTGCATTTTGCTTATAATTTATATTTATCTTGTTGTTTTTTTTTCAATTTGTATTTTTTAAGGAAAACAAGAATAATTTCACCTTTAATTGATGGACGCGAACCTCGACCAAAACACCAATTTTTTGAAAATATGTGACACAATGAATGGAATAGAACCGGATCTACCTTGTGTTTGTGACGTGTATATCTTTTGTCAACTTCACATTGTCTTTATACACAATGTTAGAATGATATATCTTATCCATTTTTCTATTTGTTATTGAGCAAATAAATAAAATTAAAGCTAAAGTTATTGATATAGAAACAATAACAAATCAGTCACAACATCACGCCATTTAACCTCGTCAAGAAGGTCAGATGGAGACACATTTATTGAATTGACCCTAAATGGGCATTTTGGATGCTATTTCTTCTTGAAAAAATGGTAAACACCAATGAAAAGAATGTATAATTATTTGGCATGCTGTCATACTTTGACTGTCTGCGGAAATAAAACCGAATGGGTGACAGGCCAAAGACTATCGGAGATATATTTAAAAGCAGCAATGGTCCTGACTTGGTACAGACATTTCATAAAAATAGATTTTGGGCAGCAATTGGCCGAACCTCTAACTTTCATTGTCATAGTTTTATCACAAAGTTTTATCAGTATTTTTATATAAATATATATGAATATTCTTACCTTTGTTAGTTTTGTTTGCTCGTCTAGAAAACTTAAGTAACTGTCGGTCATTTTCTTTCTGGAGGTTCGTTCTAATAATCTAATATTGATATGGTCGCATGCTCCACCATAAATTTAACCTCAAATTATTTATCCAAAGCCAGATCAGATAAGGTTAAATCCTCCATTTTTCAAAACCATTGTGCTGTTTTTCAATAACCACGGAACCTTGAGAAAGTGCTACATCTTGGATTGACGAGTCCAAATGGGAATCAATATAAAAAAATTCATCGCCCATGTCCGGAAACGTTTCTTAAAATGTGAAAATTACAAAATAACTGCAAGAAACAGAATTTTGTGACATCGAATGAACCATGGTACATGTGACTTACTTTATTGAAAATGATTGGGTATGTGTAGATACAGCATGGACGGAGTCCAAACCAAGTCGAAAGCAGAGCTTTCTCGTTAGTCTTGGATCCGCCCATGCAGTCTCTACACATACACAATCATTTTCAATATAGTAACTAAAACATGTGAAGTTGACAAAAGATATACACGTCACAAACACAAGGTAGATCCGGTTCTATTCCATTCAGTGTGTCACATATTTTCGAAAAATTTGGTGTTTTGGTCGAGGTTCGCGTCCATCAATTAAGGTGAAATTATTCTAGTTTTCCTTAAAAAATACAAATTGAAAAAAAACAAGATAAATATAAAATATAAGCAAAATGCGATATTGACACTTAGTAAGGAAACATTTCTATATAGCCTAAATATTTTATTTTTTTTCAGGAGGTCTGATTCGGAGACATGTGAGTGCCAAGAGTCCATGCATAGATTTATAATAAATCTATGGTCCAAGATTTTAGAATACTAACAGCCATTACTGAAAGTTATCAGGATTACATTGACCATTTGAAGACATTCGGAGGGACGGCTTTTATCGTCGACCGCTGGATCCTAAGTCGGATATAAAGTTTAGCGCTCAGCCAATTTGAGTTGACAAAAATTAGACTTTATACGAATTTTCTAACAGATTTAGACACATTAGATTTGACTGTATCTATGTTTTTCAGGCGTTTGAAATGTGTGTGTGTGTG
>MJUU01042096.1:54461-69520 GCA_002080025.1 Modiolus philippinarum | reverse complement strand
TTTTTTATGTTTTTGTCATCCAAAAAAAGTGTGTTGGTGAATATAATTAGAACTTTGAAATGAATTTGCATCTTAAAGCAATATAAAAACTGCTTTTGTATGAACAATAAAGCTTTTTTTAGTTATTTTTGTTATCAAATAATACCAAACCTGTGATTTTAGGCTTTATTGAAGTTTAATTTTTGTTACAATTTTTGAAGTTGTGACCTTGACCTTTGTCGCACAAACCTCAAAATCGATAGGGTTCCTCCTCTGATCATAACTCATGTCTATGCCAAGTTTCATTTGGATGGGTATTGTGGTTCTGGAGATATTGTGTGGAAACGGATAAGTCAATTTTTTGTTTTATGTTTAGAAGTTGTGACCTTGACCTTTATCGGACAAACCTCATTTGGATATGACATGTGGTTCTGAAGATATCATGCGGAAACCAAAAGTTGACGCCCGGACGCCCAGACACCATTCATCAAATTATAAGCCGAGTTCGACTTCGTCGCAACTCGGCTAAAAATCGATAGGGTTCCTCCCCTCCTGGTATCAAACAATATATGCAAGTTTCATTTCAATTGGATATAAACTTTTTGAGTTATCATCTGGACCAAATTTTTCTGAAAATTTCAGTCTATTTTCAGTCAGTGTGACCTTGACCTTTGACTAACTTTCTCCAAAATAATGATATATCGAAGTTTCATTTCGATTGGATGTAAAAATTTTTAGTTATCATCCGGAAACCAAATTTTTCTGAAATTTTCAGTCTATTTTCAGTCAGTGTGACCTTGATCTTTGACCTACTTTCTCCAAAATCAATATGGTTCCTCCACTCCTTGTACCCAACAATATATCGAAGTTTCATTTCAATTGGATCTAAACTTTTTGAGTTATTATCCGGAAACCAAATTTTTCTGAAATTTTCAGTCTGTTTTCGGTCACTGCGACCTTGACCTTTGACCTACTTTCTTCATAATCAATAGGATTCCTCCCCTCCTGGTACCCAACAACATATCCAAGTTTCATTTCAATTGAATGTAAACTTTTTGAGTTATCATCCGGAAACCAATGTTTGACGCCCGCCCGCAAGACCAAACCAATAGCCGAGTTCAACAGCGTTGCAACTCAGTTAAAAAGGTTCAATTCAATTGAAAATTTACAATTGATTTGAAATTTCTTCAATTGAATTGAACATATCTTCAAATAATCCAGGAGATGTTGCATTTGTGTGATCATATAAGGAATTGAAGATGGGTTTAATCAAGTGCAACTATCTTCTAACGAATTAAAAATAGGTTTAATTCAATTCTTTAAATGGTTATCATGATATTTCTTCAATTCAATTAAAGATAGTTAAAAAAAGCGGAAATAAAACCTATCTTTGATACTGATTTAAAGATAGGTATAATTGATTTTAAGTGAATTGAAGATCGGTTCTATTGAATTAAAGATAGATATAAATGAATTGCTTCGACCCTCAAAGAAAAAATCCTATCTTGATTTATTTGAAGATATGTCTAATCATTTGACTATATTAATTTGGCGATCATACAACGCTAGATTAACATAATATTCAACTTCAAACAATTCAAGATATCTTCAATTCAATTAAAGATATCACTCTGTCCGTCCGTCCGTCTGTCCCACATCAGTTTTCCGCACTTGCAGGTCTTGATCTCATATGATAGAAAAAAGAAGGGAAACGGGGAATGTGTCAAAGAGACAACGACCCAAAGGGGAGTAATAACAACTGAGTCTACCTCGTTGAGTCCCATTTCTGATTCAAGTTTGGTTCCGGTCCATTAATTTTTGACAGAGTTATGAGGCTTTGACTTGGCAAACTATAAAGTAAAATATCAGTTTTCCGCACTTTTTCTGAACCATTGCAGCAAGATATAATACTTGGTATGTGAGTCTACCTCGGGAAGTTAGAGATCAAGTTTTAGTTCAATTCTGGTCAACTGACCTTTGGCGGAGTAAATGGGGCTTTTTATTTGAATTCTGTTTGGGAAAATACCAGTTTTCCGCACTTTTTCAGCTCACCTGGCCTAAAAGGCCATGTGAGCTTTTGCCATCACTTTGCGTCCGTCGTCCGTCGTCCGTCAACAATTTCTAAAATCTTCTCTAAAACTGCTGAGCAAATTGTAACCAAACTTGGCCTGAAGCATTCCTAGGGTATGTAGTTTCAAAATTGTGTTCGATTACTCCGTAGACCCAACAACATGGCTGCTGTTACTAAAAATAGAACATAGGGGTAAATTGCTGTTTTTGCAAATAACTCAAAAACCGTTACAGATATCAAAAATCTGACGAGGATAAAAGTGATCAGTATAGCAAGATCTACCTGCCCTGCAATTTTGAAGAAAATCCGAAAATCCGTCTTGGAGTTATTGCCCTTTTTCCGTAAAATTTTCAAAATTTGTGCATTTTTTAGTTTTTATTTCAAAAAGTGTGACAGATAGAGGTCAAGTGTAAATTGCAAAAAGGTTCGGCATATCAAGATCTTCCCACCCTGAAATTTTGAAGAAAATCCAATTACCCTTGTAGGAGTTATTGCCCTTTTTTCACAGAATTTTCAAAATGTTGATATTTTTCACTTTTATTTTGAAAATTATAGAAGATGAAGGTTAAGTGTAAATTGATAAAATGTTTGCCATGCTGTGTGGACTTCAAAACTTGTGTTGAAGATTGTTCGCTGACCGCCATTTTCAAAATGGCCGCCAAAAAGGCGGGAAAATTCAGCATTGTTCGATTTCAATGAAATTTGGTTTCCATATAGATAGTGATGTTGCAACTTCAAAACCAGTGTTGAAAATTATTTGTTGACCGCCATTTTCAAAATGGCCGCCAAAAAAAGGCGGGAAAATTCAACATTGTCCGATTTCAATGAAATTTAGTTTCCAAATAGATATTGATGTTGCGACTTCACCGGTGTTGAAAATTGATTGTTGACCGCCATTTTCAAAATGGCCGCCAAAAAAGGCGGAAAATTCAACATTGTCCGATTTCAATGAAATTTGGTTTCTAAATAGGTATTGATGTTGCAACTTCTAATTCGTAAAGGTTCCACGGAACCTAATGTCTCGCCCGCTCTCTAAACTGTCATTATAATTTGGCCTATATTTAGATGATAATGCTAAGTAGAATTTCAGTCTTTGATAATTCCAAAATATAACCTTTTTTTTTAAATTTCACGAAATTTACCACAACTGTAATCCAGGATTTTGGAAATTTCAATTTTAAAAATAATTCTTCCTACTGTAAGGAATTGAAAAAGATATGGTTGCTCAGGTAGAATTCCAAAAAATAACGGGTCATCGAGAGTTGCAGAAAATTTACCAAAATAAGATTCAAGAGTTTTGCAATTTGACTTTTGAAAATGATCATTATGACTGAAAGGAACTGAAAAAATTATGGTTGCTAGGTACAATTCCAAAAAATAACAGGTCTTTGAGAGTTCCAGGAATGTAAACCAAAATTGGAATCAAAAACTTTTGCAATTTTTTTATTAAAAATGTTTGTTTGATTCAAATTTATTTAAAAAGCATTGTTGCCAAGAAAAATTTCTAAAAACAGCTTGTCTTGAAGAGTTTCAGGAAATTTACCAAAGTTGGAACCATGTTATTTAATTCCTTAGTGTTAAAAATTATGTTTGATTCTAAAACATTGTTAAAATTTCAAATTGGATGCAAAATTTTCAAAAATTATTGGTCTTTGACATTTTCTGGAAATTTACCAAAGTTGGCACCGGAATCAAAATTCCAACATCCTGTTACAAATCTGCGCATTATATGCAGAAATGTTAATGTAAATGTAATTCTATTAAGAATCAAAGACTCTATTCTACTTCTTAACAACTAACATTGAAATTTTATAGCAAAAAACTAAGTCCAAATTTGGAAAAAATACAGAAAAACTAGAAAAATTTTCTTCTATTTTTTCCTCTAGAGGTTATTTTCTGACCAACATCTAACTTTTGACCACTTTTTGTGAAATTCCAATCAGATTTAATAACTTAATTCGACTTCTAAAAAACTTTAACCACAGGGTTAAAACAAATTTCTAACGCAAAGAAACTAAGTCAAAATACGGAAAAAATACGGAAAAACTAAAAAAAAAAACATTTTGAAATTTTTCAGCTAGAGGTAATTTTCAGACCATTTTCTTGCTTCTGTCCAAATTTAAAATGATTCAATAATGATTTGATGAAGATATTGATGTTTAGAAAACTTTAACCACAGGGTTAAAATAAATGTTGACATCGCCGACGACGCCGACGCCGACACGACGACGGAATTTTGGATCGATATGTCTCGCTTTCGCGACTTTCGTCGCGGGCAAGACAAATATTGTTCTTTGACCGCCATTTTAACCAGAGGCTCCCAGGAGCCTGTATCGCTCACCTGGCTTTCAGTCGCCACAATCAAGGTAACAATGTAGGCTATACAGTTGATCTTCAGTTTCTCAAACTTTTGTAGGTCGAACACCTCCAATATCTTGAACTGTTTTTAATGTCTGATCATGTATTTTGTTATATTTCTTTGTTGGGCTTTTTTGATAAAAAACGTTCTTGCTAAGGACCACTTTCGACACAAGTTTTGAAGTCGAAACGTCATTTTGTAAATGGCAGTCAACAAACAATTTTTAACATCGGTTTTTAAGTCGCAACATCAATATCTATTTGGAAATCAAATTTCTTTGAAATCGGACAATGTTGAATTTTCCCGCCTTTTTGGCAGCCATTTTAAATATGGCTGTCAACGAAAAATAAAATTTTAACATGAAATCGCAACATCAATATCTACTTGGAAACCAAATTTCATTGAAATCGGACAATGTTGAATTTTACCGCCTTTTTTGGCGGCCATTTTTAAAATGGCGGTCAAGGAATAATTTTCAACATCAGTTTTGAAGTCGCCTCAGCATGGAAAACATTTCATTAATTTACACTAAACCTTCATCTTCTATAGTTTTGGAAATAATAGATGAAAAATACGAAAAATTAAAAAAATCGGTGAAAAAAGGGCAATAACTCCTACAAGGGTTTATGGATTTTTCTTCAAAATTTCAGGGTCGGTAGATCTTGCTGAACATTTTTGCAATTAACACTTGACCTCTATCTGTTACACTTTTTGAAATAAAAAATAAAAATGCAAAAATTTTGAAAATTTAACGGAAAAAGGGCTATAACTCCGAGATGGGTTTTCAGATTTCCTTCAAAATTGCACTATGGGTAGATCTCATCATGCTGATCATTTTTATGACATGTCAGAATTTTGATATCTGTAACAGTTTTCGAGTTATTAGCCAAAGACTGCAATTAACCCCTATGTTCTATCTTAAGCAATGGCGGCCATGTTTTTTGACCGGCCAACTAATCGAACATAACTTTGAGAAGCCACACCCTGGTGATGATTCAGGCCAAGTTTGGTTGCATTTGGCCCAGCGGTATCAGAGGAGAAGATTTTGAAATTGTTGACGGACGGACGACGGACGACAGACGACGGACGCATAGCGATGGCAATAGCTCACATGGCCCCTCGGGCCAGGTGAGCTAAAAATGGCCGCCAAGAAAGGCGGGAAAATTCAACATTGTCCGATTTCAATGAAAGTTGGTTTCCGAATAGATATTGATGTTGCAACTTCAAAACGGTGTTGAAAAGTGTTCATTTACCGCCATTTTCAAAATGGCCACCAAAAAAGGCGAGAAAAATTCAAATTGTCCGATTTCAATGAAAGTTGGTTTCAAATAGATATTGATGTTGCGACTTCAAAACAGGTGTTGAAAATTGTTCGATGACTGTCATTTTCAAAATGGACGCCAAAAAAAAGGCTGGAAAATTCAACATTGTCAGATTTCAATGAAATTTGGTTTCTAAATAAATATTGATGTTGTAACTTAAAATATGGTGTTGAAAATTGCCGTTGACCGCCATTAACAAAATGATGTCTCAACTTCAAAACTGGTGTCGAAAGTGGTCCTTAGGAAGAATATTTTTGTCAAAAAAGCCCAACAAAGAAATAGTAAAACATGATGAGACCTAAAATACAGTCCAAGATATTGATGTTGTTCAAACTACCAAAGTTTGAGGGACTGAAGTTCAACTGTATAACTTACAATGTGAGCTTGATTGTGGCAACTGAAAGCCAGGTGAGCGATACAGGCTCCTGGGAGCCTCTGGTTTCTAAATCATTGCAGGTATGGTCTAATATTTGGTAAGTGAGCCTACTTTAACGAGGTACAGGTCAAGTTCAAGTTTGGTTCTTGTCCACTGATTTTTGTTGAAGTCATGGGCCTTTGACCCATGGAATTTAAGTAAAATATCAGTTTTCGACATTTTTTTTCTAAACCATTGCAGGTATTTATATAGTATTTGATATGCGAGTACACCTCCATGGGGTACAGAACGAGTTTGAGACTGGCTCCAGTCGACTGATTTTTGAGGGAGTAATGGGCCTTTGACTCCGAAAACTTTATTACTTTTTTGATGGTGTAACAAAGCATTGTTCTACCGGTAGAAAACTTGGTTTTGCCATGCAATACGATCCACACTTGTTTGAATATATTTTTAGCAGAATTGCAGATATTTCTATTTGAATTAAAAATATCGTTAATTCATTTGTAGATAGATAAATTCAATTAAACCTATCTTTAATTCAATTCAAGATTATATGTAAATTTGGCATTCCGTAGTTTTCAGAAGACTATTATGATCTTAATACTAGTAGGCTTAAATGTGTTAAAACCAAAACATATTAATGGTAGTACGTACTAAGACCATATCATGGCATATAGCCAGGGGACTGATATCATATTTATACGATCAAAAATCCGAAGTATCAGTCCACAGAAAGATAACACCACTGGGATTCTTAAAATATTTAGATAACAAGCCGTCTGGTCATCGCTACTACCTACTGCAATTAATGTAAGGCTGATTAATATAAAATCTTTATGGTTGGAATAATATATATTTGAAAAGAAATGAAATACAACAAAATAGATTAAAGTTCTCTTTATACATAAATTTCAGATCCTCTCCTTGTTGTAAATTTGCAATGGGCACTCGAACTTATTTTTTTTTCTTCCGATCGCTATCGTTTTCAATGTCCGCCAGAATTCGAAAATCATACGGGTCATAACTGGCCCAGGGTAGCATACCATAGTATAAAGGATTAACTGGCATATATGGTCGCAATGAACGGTCAAGACTACTAGCAATAAGTGTAGGAAGTCCAGGGTGCTGGAAAAATCGTGCCTGGTCATTTCGGATCTCTGGAATGTCCTGGTCGTGACGGCTCCTGCGATTACCATACCTTATTGCAGGATACGGGTATGGGAAATATGGGTCAATAGGTGCATCCGAGTGATAAGTCCCAGGTGGATAGTACATTAGATTGGGTGGAAGAATCCAAGGATAGGGTTCTGGTTTAAAACAACATTGGTGCAGGGGTACGAAGTCTTGGTCTGTTCCATATCTCCAACACACTTGTGGAGGCTTCATTTCCTGAGGAACTGCCAGTGATTGTTGTTGTTCTTCTTCTTGTTGTAAAGTTGTCAATTGTTTCATCTGATGTTCTAGTATCTTTGCCTTTTGCTTTTGTCTTTCTCCTCTTATATGAAATACGAACAGAATTGCAATTACGATTGCCAAAGCCTGTAAAAAAGCGTAAACTTGTACAATGGATATGTGGTTGCATAAAAAATGTAAAAAAAATAAACCATGCTTGTGTGGACTATGTATATAATAAATTATCTTATTTGTTAGAATAGACACACTAAGTTTTGAAAACTTGTATTTTATCCTATTGTGTATTTTGTTTGACAATAAAGGATGTTTAAAACCCTTTCGGTTTTCTTGACAACATCTGTCACATTAAAAACTTTAAACCTGAAAATAAAATCTACACTTTGGGCATAAACTTTCAGTAAAATTGCATTCGATTTGAAGCACTGTCATTTTCCCGTTTTTTTCCGTTTCAAATACAATAGTTGACATTTTGAAATTATCAGCTAATACATGACTTGGTGTTTATTATTTTTAAGTTTCATTTTCGTTCGTGCTAAAATGGCTTAGAACTAATAACAATAAAAATGAGAAATGAAGCCTTATTTAAAAGTCTTCAAACTTAAAACGACTGTACAAATTCCCTTTGCGTTTGAGTGTTGGGATACTTGTCAACAAGAATAAGTGTTAAAATGTAAAATTTATATAACGTTTAGCGAGTACGTGGTTAATGTAAAGAATTGGCGACTTTAAATGTTCGGTTAATGTCACAGAAAAGTTTGAACTACCATGTTTGCGAGTATTTGCAGTCCATTTTATACCAAATATGAACACCCTACCACTGAATGTCAACTTTTTAGAAACCAGTTTAGTTTTTAAACAAGACGTGTTTGTGAAACACTATGCCCCCGGTAGCAACCATGTCTACTTTAAAACAAGTGTGGACCCAAATTGATGTCTCGCCCGTCCTTACTTGGTCGCAAAACAGATGTGAAAACTCTAACTGACTAATTCAGAAAACTTATCATGTTGGCTGACAAAAGCAATATAGCAAACTGTTATATATAACCAAAAACCGAAATGCCAAATATCAGTGACCTACCACTGATATAGATACTGGAGAACCAAACATGTTCACTAGACCGTGAAAATGAGGTCAAGGGCTAAAGCCAAATAGCAGGATGTCATGTTCCATCTAAGACAAACCCACATACCAAATATTATTGACCATATATTAATAGATACTTGACAACTGAACATGCTCACAGAACCATTAAAATGAGGTCACAGACAAAAGCCATATAGCAGACTGTCATGTTCTACCTAGGACCAACCTATATACCAAATATCATTGACCTATCACTTATAGCTACTGAGAAAATGACCTTATCACATAATCTTAACATGCTCACTAGACTGTGAAATTAAGGTCAAGGACAAAAGCCATATAGCAGATTGTCATGTACTACCTAAGACCAACCTACATATCATATATCATTGACCTAACACATATAGTTACTTAGAAACTAAACTAAGCACAAAAACATGTTCATTGGACCGTGAAATTGAGGTCACAGACAAAAGCTATATGCCAGACTGACATGTACTACTCAAGACCAACCTACATACCAAATATTATTGACCTACCAGGTATAGTTAATGAGAAATGGTCTTAATCAGAGAAACTTAACGTGGTCTCTAGACCGTGAAATTGAGGTGAAGGACAAAAGTCATATGCCAAACTGACATGTACTTCTCAAGACCAACCTATATACCAAATATCATTGACCTACCTCTTACAGTTATTGAGATATGGATCTAATCAGAGAAACTAAACATGGTCACTAGACCATGAAATTAAGGTCAAGGACAAAAGTCATATGTCAGACTGACATGTACTACTCAAGACCAACCTACATACCAAATATTATTGACCTACCAGGTATAGTAAATGAGAAATGGACTTAATCAGAGAAACTTAACGTGGTCACTAGACCGTGAAATTGAGGTCAAGGACAAAAGTCATATGCCAAACTGACATGTACTACTCAAGACCAACCTATATACCAAATATCACTGACCTACCACTTAAGAGTTATTGAGATCTGGATCTAATCAGAGAAACTTATCGTGGCCACTAGACCATGAACTTGAGGTCAAGGACAAAAGTATGCCAGACTGACATGTACTACTCAAGACCAACCTATATACCAAATACCATTGACCTACGACTTACAGTTATTGGGATATGGATCTAATCAGAGAAATTTAACGTGGTCACTAGACCGTGAAATTGAGGTCAAGAACAAAAGTCGTATGGTAGACTGACATGTACAACTCAAGACCAACCTATATACCAAATATCATTGACCTACGACTTACAGTTATTGAGATATGGATCTAATCAGAGAAACTTAACGTGGTCACTAGACCGTGAAATTGAGGTCAGGACAAAAGTCGTATGCTAGACTGACATGTACTACTCAAGACCAACCTATATACTTAATATCATTGACCTACCACTTACAGTTATTGAGATATGGATCTAATCAGAGAAACTTAAGGTGGTCATTGGACCGTGTAATAGAGGTCAAGGTCACATGATTTTATGTCCGTCAGGTAGCACTTGATAATTACTAACACTGGACCAAATATGATGTTCCTACATCAAAGGGTTTTCAAAATATCCTGTATTTAGTAAAAGTTAACGCCGTCGCCGTCGCCTTTATACTTTGCACGCCTATGTCTCGCTTTCCGCGACTTTCGTCGCGGGCGAGACAAAAATGAATGCTAAAATTGCAATCAATAGAAATTAAGGTTAAGTAGACATTTGAACTAAGCTCAATTAGATCTATTCACATATAGATTATCAAGCCTCTTGCAATCGTAACTAACAAGCTTAAGCTTAAGCTAGATTTTGACCTTTTGACCTCTGTGACCATGACCTTAATGAAATTTGCATAATGGTGTTCAGCTTTATATGATTAATATACAGGCCAAATATGAAGGTCCTATCACATCTGGTTGTAAAAATATAGGCAATGTTTAAGTTTTCAAATTTTCACTCAGTGACAATGACCTTCGACCTTACAAAAGTTTTTTGGCGGATTTGTACTTAGCTCCATTAGATCTATTCACATATAGAATATGAAGCCTCTAACAATTATAATTAATGAGCTACAAAAACAAGAGTTGTCAGAAGACAACATAGCTCGCCGGGGATTCCAGTAACCTCAATGCACAATAAATTCGAAAGAAAGCTTTCTTCACAAGAAAGTCACATATGAAATATAAACACCCTATCACAAAACAACTTAATTCTAGAAGCAAAATTAAAGTTTTTAAAAAATTGCCCTCAGGGCAAGGTCAAGGTTAAAATGTCTATAAATATGGTACCATTAGAAAGCTCTCATCAAAAGAACAACACATAACAAATATGAACACCCTACCACTAAACATTTTAATTCTAGAAGCAAAGTTAAAGTTTTTAAAAAATTGCCCTCAGGGCAAGGTCAAGGTCAACATATCTAATAGTATGGTACCAGAAGAAAGCTGTCATCATAAGGAAGTTACATACCAAATATGAACACCCTACCACTAAAAGCCTACCTTCTAATGGCAAGGTTAAAGTTTTACAAAAATTGCCCTCAGGGAAAGGTCAAGGTCAAAATGTCTACAAATATGGTACCACTAGAAAGCACTCATCATAAGGAAGTTACATACCAAATATAAACACCCTACCACTAAAAGCCTACCTTCTAATGGCAAGGTTAAAGTTTTACAAAAATTTTACCTCAGGGAAAGGTCAAGGTCAAAATGTCTACAAAAAAGGTACCACTAGAAAGCTCTCATCATAAGGAAGTCACATACCAAATATGAACACCCTACCACTAAAAGCCTGCCTTCTAGAGGCAAGGTTAATTTTTTTTATATATTGCCCTAGCGGCAAGGTCAAGGTCAAAATGTCTACCAATATGGTGCCAAAGGAAAGCTCTCATTGCAAGGAAGCTACACACTAAATATCTACATCCCAACTCTTAAGGTCTCCATTTCACAAGCAAGGTTAAAGTTTTTGCTGACGACGCCGACGCCGACGCCGGGGGTATGA
Organism: Modiolus philippinarum; assembly: GCA_002080025.1. NCBI lineage: Eukaryota > Metazoa > Mollusca > Bivalvia > Mytilida > Modiolidae > Modiolus > Modiolus philippinarum. Next base: position 57,916 of record MJUU01042096.1, on the reverse strand, counting down.
CAATAGCTCTCCGGACATTCGTCCCGGCGAGCTAAAAATCTAGATTTTGACCTTTTGGCCTCTGTGATCTTGACCTTGTGACCTTGACCTGACCAAAGTGAAATTTGAATAATACTGTTCAGCTTCATATAACAAATATACAGGCCAAACATAAAGGTCCTATCACATCTGGTTGGAAAGATAACGGCAATGTTTAAGTATCAAATTTGCATTCAGTAACCTTGACCTTTGACCTGACTGAAATTTTGTGGATTTATACGAGGCTTCATTAGATCTCTTCACATATGGAATACCGCCGTGCGCGGTCCCGGCTGAAGAATAGGCCCGCAGCATCCTCTGAGCTTGGAGTATGAGCCATCCTAACAGAGGACCCCGAGGGAACCCCGGGATATAGAAATAGGACCTAGTATCTCCGGCTTGCGGGGTGTGACCCCTCCTAAACGGAGGCTGACCCCGAGGGTCCCGGGATATAGAAATAGGACCCATTCCGTGGTTGTGCGGNACATCCCAACTCTTAAGGTCTCCATTTCACAAGCAAGGTTAAAGTTTTTGCTGACGACGCCGACGCCGACGCCGGGGGTATGACAATAGCTCTCCGGACATTCGTCCCGGCGAGCTAAAAATCTAGATTTTGACCTTTTGGCCTCTGTGATCTTGACCTTGTGACCTTGACCTGACCAAAGTGAAATTTGAATAATACTGTTCAGCTTCATATAACCAATATACAGGCCAAATATAAAAGTCCTATCACATCTGGTTGGAAAGATAACGGCAATGTTTAAGTATCAAATTTGCATTCAGTGACTTTGACCTTTGACCTGACTGAAATTTTGTGGATTTATACGAAGCTTCATTAGATCTCTTCACATATGGAATATCAAGCCTCTAGCATTTGTAATTAACGAGTTGTAGCAAAATCTATATTTTGACCTTTTGACCTCTGTGGCCTTGACCTTTGACCTGACCTTAGTAAAATCTGAATAATGCTGTTCAGCTTGATATGACCAATATACAGGCCAAATATGAAGGTCCTATCACATCTGGTTGAAAAGATATAGGCAATGTTAAAGTTTTTATTAAAGTTTTCAAATTTGCACTCGGTGACCTTGACCTTTGACCTGACCAAAATTGTTTTGGTAGATTTGTATTAAGCTTCATTAGATCTATTCACATGATTAATGTTTTGATTACGGAGCTATAGCAAAATCTAGATTTTGACCTTTTGACCCCTGTGACCTTGACCTTTGACCTGACCTAAGTTAAATTAGCATAATGGTGTTCAGCTTTACACGATCAACACACATACCAAATATGAAGGTACTATCACATCTGGTTTAAAAGTTATGAGCCAGGTTAAAGTTGCGGACAGACAGACAGACATACACTCATACATACATACAGACAGACAGGGCAAAAACAATGTTCCCCCGATCTAAAGATCCGGGGGCATAAAAAGAAATGCCCTCATGGCAAGGTGAAGGTCATCATGTTCACAATTATGATACCTGCAGAAAGCTCTCATCATAAGGAAGTAGAATACCAAATATGAACAACCGACCACTCAACAACTCAATTCAAGAGGGAAGGCTTAAGTTTTTAAAAATTGCCCTCAGGGTTAGGTGAAGGCAATAATGTCTACAAATGTAGTACCAAAGGAAAGCTCTCATCATAAGGATGTAGCGTACCAAATATGAACAACCTACTACTAAACTATTAACTTCTAAAATCAACGTTTACGTTTCTGAAAAATTGCCTTCAGGGGAAAGTCAAGTTCAAAATGTCTACAAATATGGTATCATCAGAAAGCTCTCATCACTAGAAAGTCACATACCAAATATGAACACCCTACCACTTAACAACTTAATTCTGAAAGCAAGATTAAAGTTCTTCAAAAATGCCCTAAGGAAAATGTCGAAATGTCTACACATGTTAAAAAGCTCTCCTCATGAGGAAGTTACTTACAAAATATGAACACGCTACCACTAAAAGACACCTTCTAGATGCAAGGTTAAGGTTTTTAGAAAATAAAATTCAGGGCAAGGGCTAGGCCGTTATGACTATAAATATTGTACATATTGTTCAATATTTTATTCCTCATATCTTAGTTAGCACATAAATATATGTATTACTGTTCAATTGTCTTGGATAAGTGTACAAGACTGAATAAATTGTGAGCAAATCCCGTTGCATCAACCGCCATATTGTCGTCTTGTCAACTTAAAAAAGTCACGTGATACCTAAAGACCACAAAATACCAAAACTCGATAAGCCTGTGTAAAAACAAAAAGTACATAACTCATCTGTCCAAATAAATATAATTTCTTTCACTAAATTCAACGATTTTTAATTTATTCAATAAAGAAATGAAAATTTGCAGCTATTTTTCTTAATATATCATTAAATTGATAATATATTCAGAACTTTTACGAAGTTCCCGTGTTCACAATTAAATAAACAGAAAACATTGTAGAAATTAGGATTCATATACAAGAAGTATTCATAGTTATGCAGGCTTGTACTGACCATATTGTGTATTAAGTGTTTATTGAGAATACAGGTATCAGACCCATCCCACCACTTCTACCTGTATAAATCACTTGACCTTACCTGGAAAAATGACGACCTCGGAGTATAATTCCCTGTTGATACCACCTGCTGTGTACATGATCAACTCCGCAAACACCTTATGAGTTGAATCGGTATGAGACACACACCTTAGACTTATTATTCACGTATCTATAGTCATACATACAAACAGTAGAAACTCGGGTAGAAACTTCTGTCTTGTTTTCTTTCCTTTTTGTTTGTTTGTTTTTTTCTTGAAACCGATTGCAGTTGTATTTACATTGGATCTACATTTTTCAGTCATGCTATATTGTCGCGCAGGAGACGTCTTGTTTTATGCAGAAGATGAAATTGGTGCAAATTATTAAAAAAAATCAACGTGCTAGCCAAGTCTGATGTAGGGGAATTTTTATTTACATTTTATATCGTATTTTCGTGCACAGTATATTACGTTCTATATAACTGTAACGTTTTAGGACAAAATATGCTGGATCGTTTGGACACACAGATGTATAAAATCATAGAGTCATTTTCAGTAATATAACAATATAAAAGTGCATTAACTTGATCATATTATAAAAGTCAATTTCATCCACTTCGCATGCTCAGGGTCTTGGTATTGTGCTCGAATCACATAAAACCCATGAATATGGCATTGAAATAAGACTAAAACGTGCAATAAAAAGTGTCATAGAACTGCATACAGCCTAATCTCCGTGGTTTACAGTATATAACACAACTGTCTGTATAAACGATTTCGGCATTATATATAAGTATATATTACATATGGTAGATGTTCCTATTGATTTCATTGGATGAAATGGTCACGTGATTTTAAGAATATTCAGTGTATTTTCAGCTTTGTTTCTATTAATAGGTATATTGACGCT